>ML312082.1:0-38155 GCA_005239505.1 Nicotiana paniculata | reverse complement strand
ATTTATTACATTTGATCCAAGTATATTTTTTACAGTTTGAAATTTTACATACTTTATTTTTTTGGTATGTTTTTTGATTATTATTTAGACGGATTGGATGCAGCTTCAAAAGAAATTTGTGAGATTCTTCGGCTATATGAAAAAGGAGAAATACATATATTCACACCTGTTGGATCACAAATAGGTGTGAATTGTGTTTGTATTATTTTATAAAATTTAGTCAGTATTATTTAAATTATTTTTTTTGCATGAAGATATAGGCATATTTAACCCTAATGGAAGTGGATCTGTTGGAATTAAAACACCATCTGTGCACTTAGAACAGGTAGTTATTTTCTGCAATTCGATTACAAGTTGTTTTGTTTTGCCTAATGTGTGTTTTGTATCAGTTGTATTTATGTATATATTTTCTTTGCTTTTGTAGATATCATCTGATGCATCACAACTTCTTCCAAATCCTAAGAGGAGGAAGATTTCCATGTCTCCTAATGTTATGAGTGACACCAGTGATATCCCCAACTTCAACATATGTTCATTTTCAATTGGTAGTACAGAAGGGACTCATTCTGAAGGTAATTTTGCTGATGTTGTTGTTGGTGAAGAGAGACAAAAAGATTGTGAACAACAATGAGTTGGTCAAGGATCTGCCACCATGGCTATGGTATTTCCTCTGCTGCTGAACAACAGCGGTTAGCTGTGACCGAACAACAGGGAGTTGGTGAAGTAGGTGGTACCGTGACTGTGGAATCTTCCCCTGCTGCTGAAATGCAGCAGTTAGTTGTGACGGAACAACAGGAAGAGCAACCAAAAAGAAAAGAAGATAAAAAAGATAAAATGATTCGTATGGAGAGTATTTGGTTGAAATCTCCTTATGTTGTTCCTAAACAAAAGCGAAGGGGACAAGATTTGAAAGAAGGAAAGACTACACGAAGGTGTCCCTTCCATTATGTTAATCTAGACAGTGGAATTATCGAAAGATTTAATGACTGGTTGAAGAAGGATGATAGTGAATATAATTCCAATCCATTCAGATTAGCTAGAATGCCCATTCCAAAGTCATTCTTTACCGAGCTTGTGGATCCTAACTCTGATCTTTCGGATGAAGTAAGTTATTAAGTTTGTTTTTTGATTTAGTTTTCAACTGTATTTCTCAAAATCTCAGGTATTTTTATAGTATAGAAAGCAGGACATAACTTAAGCATATATATATATATATTAGCAAATCCACTAGGAGAGGTGCCTAGGGCTAGTTTTATTAATAATAAAAAGAAAAAAGAACCACATAGGAAAAGTATAAATAAGGGGGACAATAGCACCAGTAGTGTTGCCTCTATGCCTTGGCTATATAATCACTCCTATGCGCCTCACAATGCCTGTATGGCAGCCTCATGTAGAGGATCATGGAGTAGCTGCTGACAAAGTCTCACGAGGGCATATGATCTCATAGTCGCTTGGGTATTTTCCCAAAGGCATAAGACCTAGTAGACACTACTGGGCTAAACCTTACCTTACTAATCCTATCGAGGCATAAAATAGCCGCACCTACTAATATGCATGTAAAAAGAAAGAACTAGCTAGAACTAGGTATTCTATGATCATCACAGAGTTTATAACATACTCTGTGATGATATTACATACTACTATACTAATGTGATGATAGAATATAAAGATGTAGTAATAGGACTGTTGGTCTTTCTTCTCTTGTCTTTTGAACTCTTCAACTTGTATACTATTGTCTTCATCATCTTTCCTCTTCAAAATATCTTCAAATGTCATGCTTTCTTCTTTGAACGATTGGACTTTGTAGATGTAGATGGGACACTCTGTTTTTTTTTGGAAACTCTCATAGGAAGCCGCCTAATATTTGCTTCCTCCTTCACTCTACCATCCCAGCTCTTCTTCCTTGTATGATTCTTCTTGCTTTGTCTACTGTGCATAGGTGATAAATCACCTTTTTTTGCTGCCTCTTGCCTCCATTTTTGAAGAATTTCATCTTCCTCTCCATCTTCATATATGTCTTTTCCCACATTGCTTGAATTTGGCCAGTTTTGGAATGTGTCTTGTGCCATCACCACATTTTCATCGTGTTTACTTACCAACGCTGCCTTGTTTTGATTGTGTTGTGTGCCTTGCTGCTTGTTGTTTCTCTTGTTCACACGACCAGTACTAAACACTTTCTTTGTATTAATATATTTTAGGGGATTAGAACTTACCAAAGCATCAAGTAGGTTTCTATCCTCCAATGTGATACCAGGTGCTGTAATAGCCTGTTGCTGCTATCCCAAAGTTGCTGGAGTCACTGCAGCTTCTAGAGTGATTGCAATATGTTGCTGCTGTCCAATTTTGTTTATTGCACCTGATGTATTACTAGGGATAAAGGCAGGTGCATTGGATTTAAGTTTGCTTGGAGTTGCACTAACAACTTTCCTTGGTAACGATAGTGAACCATTTAAGTGCATGTCTTCTCCTTCACTCTCTTGATCAAGGCCATCAGTTAAACCTCCATCATATTCAACACCCCAGTCCTCATCATCATCATGATCACTCTGATCTGCCAAGAGCTTTGATTTAATAACCATATCCCTCACATTAGCTTGTATAACTTCTTTGTTATTTTCCGTAGAGAGCATTAGTTTCCCAAATGCCACACCATGTTCGCCACACGATTCCATAGATTGTGTAGAAACTTCAAATATGGATTTGTTCAAAGTCACAATTGGTTGTTTAACCATATTGGTGTGTGTTACCATTGCTGCCTGGGCCTCTTTGATAATCTGTTCCACATGTGGGCTGGAGATTTGCAAGGTTGGAATTGTAGAGCTATGTGCATGTTGGCCTGTCAGCTCCTTCCCCACATTATTCATTGAAGCATTTGGTTGAACACCAAAATTCTCAACCAAATTATTACTGTCTTAATGGTATTTTTCACTGGTGGACACTAGAACAAGTTTCTTGTTCATCACATCTTCCTTTAAGCTTTTTGCATCAAAGCCTCCACCCTCATCAGTTGCAAGAATGTCGAAGGCTTGGATTTTCTTGCCTTGGTGAAACTCCTATTTTTGTGGATGATTTCCTAGATGTAACTAGGTTCCAAAACCCATCCTTATTGGTTGTTTTATTACCTTTAACATCATCAATTATATCACCTATTTTATCCTCCACAAATATGCCATTTTCTCCAGTCTTTTTACTTGTAAAAGTCTGGTTATCATCTTGTCCTTGCACTTGCTTTTCCCCTGTATTGAAATCATTTTCTATTGGAATTTCATCATCTAATGACACAACACCTTCCTGTGGTTGTCTCACATTTGATCGATTACATGCTACAACACCCTCCATATCCTTACCAATTTGTACACATCCATCAGGTCGATCAACAGAAATCTTTGGAGCTACATCAGTTGACAATCCAGTTGTTGCTTTATTAAGTGCCAATTCATCATATACTTGCACAACTGGATTCACAGCATTAAAAACCCTTGCTAATGCTGCTCTAGTAGGAACATCACGTGTAGGTTTAGGAGGGCCCTTATAGATCATGGGAGTTGCCTATCTATGCTTTATCTGTTGTACAACATTAGTCACAACTACATCACCTTGTATTCCATCTTGATGCAACCTTAACTATTGCACACTAATGCCTTTATTTTCTTTTGAAACATCATCCACCTGCTGTCTAGTTCTTTTTGCATTAAGATACTCCCTAGCATCTCCTTTTAATTTCTCCAAAGTGGATCTGTCATCAGTAGGGTTCCCAACATCCTCGATCTTTTTCTTTTGAAGCACACGACACTCATTTTCTTCATGTCTTTGTCTCTTACAAAAATTACAATAACCAGGAAGATTATCATATATGACCTCTTGAAACACCTCTATAATCTTACCAGAAGCATTATCAAAGTGCTGTAGACGAATGCGCTCTGGTAGTTTATCTAAAAGATCAAGAATAACTCTAACTGTCACGACCCAAAATCCCTAAGGTCGTGATGGCGCCGGACACAAGGTCAGGCATGCCAAAACATTAACTAATCGAAATAATTTTTCGTTTAAAAACATTTATGAAAACACTTCCTTTCACTTTATTACATAATAACCAAATAAAAGTCTGTTAATAAAAAACAAGGGTTTAAAAGATTACACTTAAGCAATTATATCCCAATACATATCCCAGAACCTGGTGTCACAAGTACATGAGCAACTTCTAAGAATTTATACAATTATATATCGCTTGCCCAAGGAACAAATTGGACAAAGGCTCAACATAAGGTATAAATACATAGGAGGGAAACTCTGTCAGCTGCGGAACACCTACGGATAAATGCAGCCCGTATAAGTCTCCAAGTCAATCACTGTGCTATGAAGGTACCTGTGCAACAAAATGCACAACAAGTGTAGCATGAGTACATAAACAGATATGTACCCAGTGAGTATCCCGTCTAATCTCGAAGAAGTAGTGACGAGAGGTCGACTTGACACTCACTAAGGTCCAATAATATAAATGGGACAGAATATGATGAAAGCGGTAGGAATGTGAAGGCAGTTAAGCAACAAAATATATATATGAGGCACAAAATTCTGAGTAATTTCAAAAAAATGAGTGAATAAGTAGTTTCTCCTTCATTTTCCCCAAAATATCTGTCAAGTCCTTATCCACGAAGTTATTTAACAATCTATATCCCTAAATCAATTTAACAATTTAAGTCACAAGGGGTATGTCATATGTATATATATATGTATATATGCCGAGGGTCGTTCGGCCCGAACCAACAATAAAAATAAACTGTGCACAGCCGAGGATCGAACGGCCCATCCCATAAGTGCATTCTTATAAATTAATCATAAAGCTTCCCTCGCTCGCGAATCATACCTACGACTTGGGTGCTGACACATTTATACATAATTTACATAAAGCTCCCCTCGATCGCGAATCATACCTGGGACTCGAGTGCTGAATCTTATATATAATTAACATAAAACTTCCCTCGATCGCGAATCATACCTACGACTCGAGTGCTGAATCTTATATATAATTAACATAAAGCTTCCCTCGATCGCGAATCATACCTGTGACTCGAGTGCTGACTCTTATATATATATATATATATATATATATATATATATATATCGGATTTATCAATAAGCTCAGTAGAGGCTATACTTGTAACAAAGATTAATTCACTGGAAATTAAGAGGCAACTCTCTACCATTTGCATACTAGTTCAAAGATAATAAGCATACTGGTTCAAAGATAATAAGCAACTCAAAGTTTGGCTAAAGATACACATAAGGCACGTAATGGCATGCTCGTGAGTCCTAAAACTATCCGACATGATATAATAGTCGCTACGTACGAACTCTCGTCACTTTGTACGCACGTAGCCCCTAAAATAATTACACCCCACACGTAGAACATCTATGGGGACAATTCCCTCTTACAAGGTTAGAAAGTAGACTCACCTCGCTCCGAAGATTCATACCCGGATTCTAAGTCTCTATGTCGACTTCAATGGATGCGCAACGCTCCCAAACTATCCAAATAATGATAAACCAATGAAAATATACTCAAATAATTGTTAAGAATTCAGATTATATAAACTCCCATCTCTGCTCAAGGAATTGACCAAAATACCCTCGGGCCACGTGTACGGATTCCGAAATTTCTCGAAGATAAATTCTACCCATAATATTACTAACTCATATATACAATTTGTTACAATTTTCATGCTCAAATTCATGGTAAAAGTCCAAAATTCCAAGTTCTAGGTCTTTCCCAAAAATTCCAAATTTATACAAATTTTTCATGCCTAAATCCATGTAAGATCACATATTTAACACAAAAATAGGAAGAAATCACTTACCTTGTGTTGCTTGGTGAAAATCCCTCCTTGAGCACTCCAAAATCATCCAAGACAAATGAAAGAAATGGGCCAAATTTGGTGTTTAAAACAATCTGCCCATGCTTCATCGAGTTGTACCTTGCCATTGTGCTGTGCAGGTTGTACATCCTATTACAATTTTCCCTTGTTGAACACTTTCTGTTAAAACGCCCATAACTCCTTGTAGAAATATTCAAATAATAAACGGTTTGATAATTTAGAATCTAGACTCGAAGATAATTAATTTGATAGGTTCTTTACCATATAACTCTTTATATATTCCGATATATGAGCTTCTAAAGTCGGCTCCATGCATCAGAAAATTCTGGCGAAACTGCTCCACCAGCCATCTTTAATCGGTCATAACGTTTTGCACAAAATTCCAAATGACAAATGGTTTAATGTTATGAAAACTATACTTCACGATCTACAATTTCATGTTTTGCAAAGTTTCAGATTCCTTATAGATTCCTATATATACACTTCCAAAGTTAGCTCTTCGATGCATAAATTGCTGTCCCAAAACAGATTTTCTGCAGAATTTTCAGCAGCTATTTTGGTCCGAAATCCATTCCGTTAACCTTCCGAAATCAACCCGAGGCCCTCGGGACCTCAACCAATCATACCAACATGTCCCAAAACCTTATACGAACTCTCTCGAGGCCTCAAATCACATCAAAAAACGTCGAAATCATGAATCGCACTCCAATTCAAGCTTTATGAACTTTGAAATTTCAAACTTCTACATCCGATGCCGAAACCTATCAAATCACGTCCGATTGACCCCAAATTTTGCACACAAGTCATATTCGACATTACGGACCTGCTCCAACTTTCGGAATTGGAATCCGACCCCGATATCAAAAAGTCAAACTCTCGGTCAAACTTCTCAAAAACCTTCAAATTTCTATCTTTAGCCAAATGACTTCAAAATAACCTCTGGACATCCGAATTCACTTCCGATCGCGCTCCCAACTCCAGAATCACCATACAGAGCTATTCCTAGACTCAAATCCCAAAGAGACCTCTATAACACTGAAATGCCTTCCAACCCAAACTTATGAATTTCTTCTAAAATACTAACTTCCACAATATACGCCGAAACGCTCCCAGGTTATCCAAAACCCGATCCGGACATACGCCCAAGTCCGAAATCATCATACGAACTTGCTGGAACCTTCAGATTCTGATTCCGAGGCCGTTTACTAGAAATTCTAATCTTAGTCAATTCTTCCAACTTAAGCCTTACGAAATGAGAATTTTCCTTCCAATTTGACTCCGAACTTCCCGAAGTTCAACACCGACCACACCTACGAGTCATAACACCTGAAATGAAGCTGCTCATGACCTCAAACGGCTGAACGATGCGCTAGAGCTCAAAATGATCGGTCGGGTCGTTATACTCTCCCCCACTTAAACCGACGTTCGTCCTCGAACGTGCTAAGAATTGCTCTAGAGTTGTTTGAAATCACCGTTTAACATTTCGAGCGCCTGCCCGTGCTACCACAACCTAGTCGAGCACAATAGCTTGATCAAATCTGGAGATTTCTTCTTTATCCATATAGTAAGTTCAGAATTCATTCACACCTGAAATTTTCTCTAGCCAGGCCTAGTTCCAATATATAAGCACTGCATCAACTAGCACACGATATACCAGATCATAACTGCATACCTTTGCTGAATTTGCACCATGCACCGCACAACTCATCATCTGACCACAATGACGCTCCCTGAACCTTAATAGCCAAGGTCCATGAATCTGATTCACCCAATGCACCTCATAAAAATATACATACACCGTGCTATAATGCCGACGATACCACCACAACAGAGGAAACGTGCAGAAATTCATACTTGACTGCAGAGTTAACAAATCCTTGAATACCTCATCTTGACTAGAATCATCACTTCATTATGAACCTGAATAATGGTATTTGTTCTTTAATATACACTTCACATAACCTCATCGCACTGATCCCTGATCCGATAATCTCGTCTCACCCAGTACGAACTGATCAGCAACAAACCACCCCAACATGACCAACATCCTCACATGATACCACATCGCGCCAATAGGCCATAACTCGAACATGATAATAAGAAACGACTCAGGACAGAACTATTCAGCTCGCTCAACTAATATGAATTCTTACCAGAAAATAGGAAATAAAACACAAGAAAATAAATACATATTATCCCTTCTCATCATCACAATGTTGCGGCGTACAAACCGATCCAAATAACATACCCGTGGTGGCGTGCCACCTGATCCCATCATAAAACTCACATAAGGAAATATATATACAGAGCTGATTTGCTCGCTATTACAATTTACTGAATATCGATCATAAGCACGCTAAGTGCATAATACCATCCTGGGGAGACTGATAAAGTCGTAGGCTACATAAATCAAGCACAACTGAGGTGCGATATATATATATATATATATATATATACACACTTTAGATCTCAAGAGCTATCCTGCTCATATAACATCCCCACCACGCGGGACCTAAACACATAGGAAATTATCAAGCCGTTTCACAACTCGCATGACACAATCACAATAACACACGAATTTGACGAAGACGAAACAACACCCGCTGTTCTAATACCTTTCCATGAGAAACACTCTACTAAAAGGAACATGACTGGCTCATACGGAGCCCATAATCATATTTAAATCCATCCACAACCATCGAGCCACCTTGCTCGCACCAACTAAGCTAATAGCTTTTTCCCGGGTCCATATTAACCCACCTTCTCTCATAATACACGTGAACAACCATCATCACCGGGACTAACACCCCATGATCCATAATCAACTGAACCGAACGCCCTTCAGGCGTAAATTCTCAATTAAGCAATATTGCACTTCTTTATACTCAGTCCAAATCTGAAATCCATCAAGTGAATACATGTCATACTTTACACAATATTTTCGCGGTCATGCTTCCACGACCTTCCACACAAGGCAACAAGTTTTCCCATCCATAACACCGACCACACTAAGGCCGCAAAACACATCGAGAACCCAGGACCAAGGAACAAAGCCTCCTTCACCGAATACCGATCTAAGGTGACACTGAAGATAACACCAACTTACTCTGAAATTTCAAATCACTTTGTCTTGCTCTTCCGAGCTCATGACATCCTTATAAACATCGAATCTCGATTCTTACTCCCAGTTACAAACTGCTTACCGCACCTAACATGCCAATACGAGGTAGCGCAAGAATTCCATCACAACTTCTGAACCACAAATAGGGTGAAAACGTCATCATATAGAAACTTTTTACTTGACTCAATTCAAGAGTACCATCTCAACACACGAGTGAATTCCCGTTATCACCCAATCATGCAAATCCTTAAGTAGTAGTCTATACCACCATAACTCTTCCGGGGTCCGCCTACACCTGACAAGCCATAACACTCAAATGCTCCCACATGAGATCCGTTACGACGAACCACAAGCACCGCACACACCGGCACAAACCACATGCATAACTAGATCACATCAAAGGAACCGATCACTGTCGTAAGTGTGCCATTTCAACCATGGCTAATCAATCTATCTTCTTTTAATCATCTTCAATTGCCTCAGGAATAATAACAACTTCCTTCAACCCATAGCAAACTCAACCCTCACTCATCCCGAGTGACCTTGATTCACGAGACTACGCTGCCCAAATCCCGCAACCCGTCTCATATCTTTCTGATAATTCTTTTCTTCAATCCGAAGTCCATTTCTCTCACTCCTCCAATGCTATCCTGCGTGCTGAAACATATCATAGAACATTCCAACCATCCTTCCTTTTTCTCAGAGATTACTCTGCAAAAGCTCGATTCTCGATCATAATGCTGCCTGAAATCCTTAAACGCCACATTCTTAACTTTTGAACTCACTAGGACCGCTATTGAGAGTCACCCACTCCGGCTGGCCCCAAATACAATCAACTCCAGGGCTCTCCTAGCATAGAAACACCCTTTTCAATGAAACACGTGACTGAGTCACTAAACTAACAACTCACCTATGCCTTAAGAAAAATTCTGGGTCTTCCAAAGCCTAACCCTGGCCCGATAGGGCCAAATTTTGCACACATTCATCAAATCCCACGCACAATCAGCATTTTACTCCTTTACCTTAGCTGAAACAACTTGCCAACACGCCGACAATTCGCAACCCTATGAGAAGACAACCCTACAGCCCTACTGCAGATGGTGGGACTCCCCCGTTTATCCCGAAGCCACTCCTTGCACCACTCTACACCCTGTTGAGACCCTTTCTCCTTTGATAACACGATCCCTGCCAACCGTATTCTTCAACACTTCTTTTCGATACTCTAACCCCACGCAACCGAAGAAACCATAGCACCGCCGAACCTAACACATTCCATCCGATCAATGACGACGACTACACGTCATATGTGCATATCCCACCTCACTTGAAGACACCCAGTCTTACTACTTTATCAACTCCAGCCAGACCATTCAGAATCCAAATTCCTTTCCTCTGCCGGAACTAAAACACCAAAATCTCGAAATCAAACTCTGAGAAGACCTCCCTTCAACCATTCATCACCCCCAACGTACGGGCAAGCATTCTATCATCATATCAACACCGCGCGACAATCAATTGCAAACATCACCACCACCCGAGCACGTCCTTAAGGCTCCTAGAAACACATAAACTACTGAGATGAAATAACACATTACCCTTTACAGGGCCATAACAACAACCACGACCATTTACACATGGAAGTATCTCAGATTACATTCGTAGCACCATTCCCATTCCTCAAATTCCTGATCCATAGCAAGCGCTTCGCGACGCGTAAGATTGAGTAGGAATGAACATAGGCATAAGCCTCAAAGGAATCAACTCGCACACTGAAGAATCAAGAAGGGAAGTACTCCTAACAGCCCTGTAGCCTCTCGAAGATAAGTACAGACGTCTCTGTATCGATCCGCAAGACTCTACTAGACTTGCTCATGACTCGTGAGACCTACGGGAACCTAGAGCTCTGATACCATCTTTTCACGACCAAATTCCTAAGGTCGTGATGGCGCCGGACACAAGGTCAGGCAAGCCAAAATATTAACTAATCGAAATAATTTTCCGTTTAAAAACATTTATGAAAACAATTCCTTTCACTTCATTACATAATAACCAAATAAAAGTCTGTTAATTAAAAACAATGGTTTAAAAGATTACACTTAAGCAATTATATCCCAATACATATCCCAGAACCCGGTGTCACAAGTACATGAGCAACTTCTAAGAATTTATACAATGATATATCACTTGCCCGAGGAACAAACCGGACAAAGGCTCAACATAAGGTATAAATACATAGGAGGGAAACTCTGTCAGCTGCGGAACGCCTCCGGATAAATACAACCCGTATAAGTCTCCAAGTCAATCACTGTGCTATGAAGGTACCTCTGCAACAAAATGCACAGCAAGTGTAGCATGAGTACATAAACAGATATATACCCTGTGAGTATCCCGTCTAATTTCGAAGAAGTAGTGATGAGAGGTTGACTTGACACTCACTAAGGGCCAATAATATAAATGGGACAGAATATGATGAAAGCTGTAGGCATGTGAAGGAAGTTAAGCAACAAAATATATATATGAGGCAAAGAATTCCGAGTAATTTCAAAAAAATGAGTGAATAAGTAGTTTCTCCTTCATTTTCCCCCAAATATCTTTCAAGTTCTTATCCACAAAGTTATTTAACAATCTATATCCTTAACTCAATTTTACAATTTAATTCACAAGGGGTATGTCATATATATATATATATATATATATATATATGTCGAGGGTCGTTTGGCCCGAACCAACAACAAAAATAAACTGTGCACTGCCGAGGATCGAACAGCCCGTCCCATAAGTGCATTCTTACAAATTAATCATAAAGCTTCCCTCGCTCGCGAATCATACCTGCGACTCGGTTGCTGACACATTTATGCATAATTAACATAAAGCTTCTCTCGATCGCGAATCATACCTGCGACTCGAGTGCTGACTCTTATATATAATTAACATAAAGCTTCCCTCGATCGCGAATCATACATGCGACTCGAGTGCTGACTCTTATATATATATATACCGGATTTATCAATAAGCTCAGTGGAGGCTATACTTGTAATAAGGATTAATTCACTGGAAATTCAGAGGCATACTAGTTCAAAGATAATAAGCATACTGGTTCAAAGATAATAAGCAACTCAAAGTTTGGCTAAAGATACACATAAGGCACGTAATGGCATGCTCGTGAGTCCTAAAACTACCCGACATGATATAATAGTCGCTACGTACGGACTCTCATCCTTTTGTATGCACATAGACCCCAAAATAATTACACACCGCACGTAGAACACCTATGGGGACAATTCCCTCCTACAAGGTTAGAAAGGAGACTCACCTCGCTCCGAAGATTCATACCCAGATTCCAAGCCTCTATGTCGACTTCAATGGATGTGCAACGCCCCCAAACTATCCAAATAATGATAAACCAATGAAAATATACTCAAATATTTGTTAAGAATTCAGATTATATAAACTCCCATTTCCGCTCAAAGAATTGACCAAAATACGCTCGGGCCACGTACCCGGATTCCGAAATTTCTCGAAGATAAATTCAACCCATAACTTTACTAGCTCAAATATACAATTTGTTACAATTTTCATGCTCAAAATTCATGGTAAAAGTCCAAAATTCCAAGTTCTAGGTCTTCCCCAAAAATCCCAAATTTATACAAATTTTTCATGTCTAAATCCATGTAAGACCACATATTTAACTCAAAAATAGGAAGAAATCACTTACCTTGTGTTGCTTGGTGAAAATCCCTCCTTGAGCACTCCAAAATCATCCAAGCCAAATGAAAGAAATGGGCCAAAATTCGTGTTTAAAACAATCTTCCCATGCTTCATCGAGTTGTACCTTGCGCTTGTGCTGTGCAGGTTGTCCATCCTATTATAATTTTCCCTTGTTGAACACTTTCTGTTAAAACATCCATAACTCCTTGTAGAATTATCAAATAACAAACGGTTTGATTATTTATAATCTTGACTCGAAGATGTTTAATTTGATAGGTTGTATACCATATAACTCCTTATATATTCCGAGATATGAGCTTCTAAAGTCGGCTCCATGCATCAGAAAATTCTGGCGAAACTGCTCCACCAGCCATCTTCAATCGGTCATAACTTTTTGCACAAAACTCCAAATGACAAATGGTTTAATGTTATGAAAACTAGACTTCATGATCTATAATTTAATGTTTTGCAAAGTTCATATTCCTTATATATTCCTATATATAAGCTTCCAAAGTTAGCTCTTCGATGCATAAATTGTTGTCCCAAAACAGATTTACTGCAGAATTTTCAGCAGCTATTTTGGTCCGAAATCCTTTCCGTTAACCTTCCGAAATCAACCCAGGCCCTCGGGACCTTAACCAATTATACCAACATGTCCCAAAACATGATACGAACTCGCTCGAGGCCTCAAATCACATCAAACAACATCGAAATCATGAATCATACTCCAATTCAAGCTTTATGAACTTTGAAATTTCAAACTTCAACATCCGATGCCGAAACCTATCAAATCACGTCCGATTGACCCCAAATTTTGCACAAAAGTCATATTCGACATTACGGACTTGCTCCAACTTTCGGAATTGGAATCCGACCCCGATATCAAAAAGTCAAACTCTCGGTCAAACTTCTCAAAAACCTTCAAATTTCTATCTTTAGCCAAATAACTTCAAAACGACCTCCAGACATCCGAATTCACTTCCGATCACGCTTCCAACTCCAGAATCACCATACGAAGCTATTCCCAGACTGAATCCTAAATAGACCTCTATAACACTGAGATGCCTTCCAACCTAAACTTATGAAATTCTTCTAAAATACTAACTTCCACAATATACGCTAAAACGCTCCCGGCTTATCCAAAACCCGATCCGGACATACGCCCAAGTCCAAAATCATCATACGAACCTTCTGGAACCTTCATATCCTGACTCCGAGGTCGGTTACTCAAAATTCTAATCTTAGTCAATTCTTCCAACTTAAGCCTTACGAATTGAAAATTTTCCTTCCAATTTGACTCATAACTTCCCGAAGTTCAACACCGACCACACCTACGAGTCATAACACCTGAAATGAAGCTGCTCATGACCTCAAACGGCTGAACGACGCGCTAGAGCTCAAAACGACCGGTCGGGTCGTTACACTAACCCTAGCAGTGCTAGGTCTAGATTTCACCTGTGTTGCTTTATCAATAGCGATTGGTTTACCCACTGTTGATGCTATTGATAGCAAGGATTTTCTTGCAAATAATTCTGGAGATAAATTTGGTAATGAAATCCAAACTGCAACCTTCGACGTCTCCTCCTTAGGGTTGTATCGAACAATCAAAGAAAAGACCCTATATTGATGTTCTTCGCTACTGTGTGTAAAATAGGTCACTGCTTGTGCTAATGCACAAACAAAATCTTCAGACTGATCTAGTCTTAATAAAACTTGACGTGGGGCGAGATGGCCAATCAAACAATGACCTTTGATACCATAATTTTCGGTAGTAGGGTTCTTAAAACCTGTAAATCTAGTGCTCTTGGTGATAACTTTAGCACGACTGCCTGGTGTAGTCCTTCCTCAACTGCGAACTGTTGTCTTTCCTCCATTGAAAATTGTATGGTAGGTTTTCCATGAACAATTTGGGACAGGTTTTAGGATTAGTTTCGTAACGTTTGATTTAGAATTGTTTGCAAAAAACTGTGAGGCATAGGATTTGATGTTAGGGGCATGTTCAGTAGGTTTGGATTGGACTCTCCCACGGCTTGGAGCTGGGGAGAGATGATGGCAGCCATGGCTGCTCAAAACTCCACCATGTCGCCCTAGAGAGGAGAGAGGAGAGAGCGTTTTGGTAAATTTTCTTAGGGTTTGTGTAAATTTTTTTAAAAAATAATTAAGCATATTTTTAGTGTTGAAGTTTAGCAATTAAAACTAAAACTTCAGCTTGTTTATGCTGAAGTTTTGACATGCAGTCTCTAGTTTTTTTTTCTAAACTTTTTAAATCAAACATGCTGCACCTTTTATAGATTATTTCCTAACACTTCAAACTCAATATGCTTAAGTTTTTGTCATGCGGTTTGTAGTTTCTAGTTGTAATGCTTTTTCAAATTTCATACTTATATGCTGAATTTTTGTCATGCAGTTTTGTAGTGCGTTTTTTTTAAATTTCATACTTATGCATGCTGAAGTTTATTATTTCACATATTTTCTTTTGCTGTTGTTCTATTGCAATATATTGAAGTGGGCATATATTTCTTGCGAAAAAAATATTGCTATCACCTTCTAAGTTATCCAAAATCAAGATGTGCAATAACAAATTTACTTTTTGATCAGTACATGACTAAGCTAGGTACTTTTCATCCTACAGCTGACGAAAAGAAAAAAAATTAAAAAATGAGGGAAACGGCAAAAAGTAAATCAAAGAGAAAGAGGACATCCAAAAAACATGATGAAGAGGCTTCTAAAGAAGAGAGGAAGTGATGTTTCGGGAACTTACTAAGTATACTTGGATTGATGATGAATCAACTGGTGAAATGGTGGCCAGCTACGTAAGAGGCACTGACTTCTCATGTGGTATGTCATGGGCATGTGTTGAAAAGGTATTTTTTCCATTTCGACTTCTGCCAACAGGGAAGCAGACATCAACGCACAACTTTTTTGGAATTCTGAGCTTTAAAGAGAAAGTTATATATGTGTATGATTCCTTAAAAAATATACCATATGAAAGTGCGTTTAAACATGTCAAAATTTATGCCCGGTTGATCCCACAGTGTCTCAAATGCTTGGACTTTGCGTCACACACAATAAAAGTTGGGCAGAAAATTGTGTGGATAAATTTCAAATTATGTGGATGAAGACACCCCCACAGGTTAACAAGTACGTATTTGGCATATCTTTTAACGATGCATCATATGTTTATTATTTTTTCTTCTTGTGTTAACTATTCTTCAATTCTTGTTTCACGTGTTTTTTGTAGTGTTGATTGTGGTATATATACTCTTAAGTTCATGGATATGCGGTTGAAGAGAAAAGATATCATGCATTTCAATCAAAGTTAGGCACTGACATTCAGGAGAGAATTGGATGAAAATATGTGGGCTCATGCAATGTGGAAAAAGGAAAGCGGCTATGATACTCCAGAAGTAAACTAAAATTTTTGATGAAATTCATCATGCTAAAATTCAGCATGAAGTAAACTATTGAATCCAGAAAAAAAAATTCAGTTTGTCTTATGCTGAAGTTTTTACAACCTTACTAAAAAACTTCAGCTTGTCTTGTGCTGAAGGTTTTTCAAAAAGCTTTTTCTGATAAACTATTGAATACAGGAGAAAACTTCAGCATATAGAGAGCTGGAGTTTTTACAAATGAACTAATTAACTTCAGCTTCTTGTGCTGAAGTTTTTAAAAAAGCTCATGACAAAACTATAGAATTCAGGACAAAACTTCAGCATATGAGGTGCTAAAGATTTTACAAATAAACTAATTGACTTCAGCATCTTGTGCTGAATTTTTTCATAAAGCTGTATTTTTTTAACTTGATACTTATATTTTTTATATTTACTAGTTTCACCTACCACCTACTTATCTTGTAACATTCAATTTCTCTGAACGTAAAGCATTAAACAAACCTGAAAAGTTACTTTTACATTTATAGATATTAAATTGATTATGTGCACTCTTTGGCTATATAAACAATCTCTTCACTTGAAAATTTCATAGTCATCCACAGACTCCTATCATATTTCTTTAAATTTATATTCAAAGATAAACAAGAAAGTGTTGACAAAGACATGCTTATTGGGTGTAGCAGAGAATTCGTGGGGAAGCAAAGATAATGAAGGAGACGTCCTGAAATTTCATGTGTGAAGGAGACTGGCCACTGATTGTGGTGCATGACAAACTCGAGTTCTGGGATATTTGTGATGCACCACAAACTGTGGCCAGTCTCCTTCACACATGAAATTTCTGGACGTCTCCTTCATTATCTTTGCTTCCCACAAATTCCTAGATGCACACCATTTAAGCATGTCTTTTCCAACATTTTCTTGTTTTCTCTTATGAAAGAAGACTACATTTTCTAAAAAATCTTTGTGATCATGGAAAGTGGAAACAAGATAGAAATTATGAAATTCCAGAAGGGCAAGAAGGACATGCCTATGGAGAATACAAAGAGACTTTGTGTGAATTTCTTTGAATAGAGAATAACTTGTAAATGAAAAATATTTTTTTCTTTTTTTTCAAGGATGTAAGTGAAAACAAAATTTTGATTTTGTGAATATATGTTAATTTATTTGAATTATGTGTTCTCTGTATTTTAAATTTTTCTTCTATTCGTATTATCAAATATGATTGTCTATTTTATTTTAGGTAAAACCTCGTAACACTATGCTGAAATTTTTTACAAATGAACTAATTAACTATAGAATCCAGGGACAAAAATTTCAGCTTAGAGAGTACTGAACTTTTTACAAATTAACTAATTTACTTCAGCATCTTGTGCTGATATTTTTCATAAAGCTCATGACGACTAAACTATCGAATCATGGGATAAAAACTTCAGCACACTGGTAGCTGAAGTATTTAAAAATGAACCAATTTACTTCAGCATCTTGTGCTGAAGTATTTCATAAAGCTCATGATGACTAAACTATAGAATACAGTGATAAAAACTTCAGCACATAAGGTGCTGACGTGTTTACAAATGAACTAACTTAGTTCAGCATCTTGTGCTGAAGTTTTTCATAAAGCTCATGACGAATAAACTATAGAATCCAGTGATAAAAACTTCAGCACATTAGGTGCTGAAGTGTTTACAAATGAGCTAATTTACTTCAGCATAAGATGCTAAAGTTTTTCATAAAGCTCATGACGACAAAACTTCAGCATATTTTTTTAAATTGATACTTATCTTTTTCGTATTTACTAGCTACTTTTTCTCTTTTATCACCTACTTACTTACATTTACATTTATTGTCTGAAATATTTTGAGGCTGAAGTTATTTTAATACTGTACAAAAACTGTGGACAGCCTGAAGTAACTTTTACCACTTACTTGTTTTACCACCTACTTATCTTTCACATTGAATTTCTCTGAATGTAAAACAGTAAAACAGACCTGAAAAGTTACTTTTATATTTATAGATAATAAATTGATTAGGTGCACTCTTTGGCTATTTAATAATCTTTTCACTTGAAAATTTCATAGTTATCCATTGACTTCTATCATATTTCTTTAAATTTATATTCATCCTTAGTCTTTTATCTTTTTTTGAAGAAAGAATGTTTGGTGCAAGCGGAAGTAGGAAGCCTTCAATGGAAGAAATTATGCAGAAGTCGGATAATTTGAAGTCTGATTGGAACAATAACGTACCAATGTGTAACCTTATGCAAAGGTGGGATCAAATAAAGGCTGATTGTGAAAGAATCAGACCAAAGTTTATTGCCGATGAATCATTCCAGCACATGATTAACCTTGAACGTAGTTGTCAAGGTTATCCAAGCTCATTTGACAAGGTTGTCCACCAGTTTGATTGTTTTAAGTTTCCCATCTGGGACGACTATGCCAAGCTGCAAAACGACCTGAAGAGTCTTCCTTCTCTTATGGACAGAGTAATAGTTGAACAAAGTGAGTTGCGTCCTGAGTTCAACAAGTTGAAGACTGATCTCATTGGACTTTGTGGTTTTTTGCCCGAGTATCCTATAGCGATTTTGATGATGACGAGATATTTTGAGAAATTGATGAGTACTGTTCTGATAGTGGCGATGATGCTTAGTTTTTGTAATCATCATTTTTTATGTGTTTTATATTGTGCTTTTTTGTTAATATTTTTTATGATTCTGCTTTTTGTTTTGTC
This sequence comes from Nicotiana paniculata, assembly GCA_005239505.1. Lineage (NCBI taxonomy): Eukaryota > Viridiplantae > Streptophyta > Magnoliopsida > Solanales > Solanaceae > Nicotiana > Nicotiana paniculata. The sequence goes on along the minus strand of ML312082.1, from coordinate 19,331 downwards.
AATGTGTATGATGGCCTTATTTTTCTTAATGTTTTGTGTTGTTTATATAAATGAAACTTGAACATTTTATGCTTAAGTTTTGTATGTGTGTGTGTGTGTGTGTGTCTGTGTTAAAGATATGTATTTCACATATAGTTTTTTCTTGTTGAAGTCATTGTGTACTTTTTAAAAATGCAACCAAAGCTGTAAGCCTGCGCAAAAAAAAAAGAGTGGTTTGTACTTCAACAATATATAAAAAAGTGCAAGATTTTTTTTATGTTTACGAAAACAATCACATTTGAAATATATCATACAAAAATGAAAGTCTAAATTCTGACCAAGAATTATTGAAAGTTGGAGTATTTTTCAGCGTGTTTTTTGGAATATGGATGAGATGTTGGAGAAGATAAGCAAGTTGTTCTATTATGCCCAATGTTTACATCGACTGCATTTGGTAGACTTCCATGGTACTGATTCAGTCGTTGGCATATGCCTCTTCTTTTGTCTTCTTCCTTGTAAAATCTCCACATCGGGAGGTTTTGTGATCTCAGATTCTACATTTCGTGGAATATCCAATGATTTTTGATCTCCCACAGTATTCACATGTCCTTCATATGTTTTGAACCATGTTTCCTTTGAATACCAATTTGAGCAGTAATCAGATTTTTGCAAATATCTCTTATTAATAGCAGCAATTGCATGTGGACAGGGCAATTCATCAAGTTGGAATTCCAAGCAGTCACAAGTTCTCTTTTTTAAGTCCACAATGAATTCGATTCCTTCACAATTTATTCTAAACAACATTGAATCAAGGTTTAACACCTAAGAAGGAATAGAAAATTAAGATAAACTATATTAGTGTATTATTGATTCAAAAAGAAAAAGTATGAGGGTTTTTATATGTAAGTAGTAAACCACTGCAGCAGATAGAAAAAGCAGAAGTAATTATGCTGAAGTTTTTCAAAAAGATCATGACTACAAAACTATAGAATCGAGGACAAAACTTCAGCACATGGGTGAATTAACTTCAACATCTTCTGCTAAAGTTTTTCATAAAGCTCATAACGACAAAACTATAGAATCTAGGGACAAAACTTCAGCATGTTGAATGCTGAAGTTTTTACAAATGAACTAATTAACTTCAGCATGTTGGGTGCTGAAGTTTTTACAAAAAGCTCATGACGACAAAACTATAGAATCTAGGGACAAAACTTCAGCTAGTATAATGTTTTTATATGTAAGAAGTAAATCACTGTACCAGATATAAAAAGGAGAAGTGATTATGCTATAGAGAAAACATGCTGAAAGTAAATCCTGAAGTTAATAAATATACTCACAATCATTTTGCCAGCCAAGTCCATCTTCTTAGTCATCTCTTATTTTGCCCATATCGATACTTTGTAAAAAGTTTCATTTGCCTTTTTCCTCTGTTCGTAAAACTACTCTCCTAACTTTTCTTGGATATAATCTAATATTCTTAAAATAGGCATTTCTCTCGCTTTTAGTAACATGGAATTCATTGATTCTACAATGTTTGTTGTCAGCATATCATAACGTTGTCGTGGAAACCACGATCGAGCCCATCTTTCTGGAGGCTCTTCCATTATGTGATTGTATATTTCCTTGTCAACACTTTTGAGTTGGGCATTAACTTATTAAAATCTTCACGTTTGTATGACTTTGCAGCGCTTTGAAAAAGATTTATTACCATGGCTTTTGCATGTCTTTGCTTTAAATTTTTCTCAAAGTGATAGAGGCAGTTACCATGGTGAGCTTCAGGATAAACTTTTCTAATCCCATTTGCGATTGGCTGGTTTCTATCTGACAAGAAACCAGTTCATGACANGATAGAGGAAATATTTGATTGTTTGCATCCTTTGATACAGCAACAAATAGAACGCCATGATATTTTGACTTTAAAAATGTTGCATCTACTGCAATAACAGGTCTACAGTAGGACCAACCAGCTATTGATGCTACAAGAGCAAAGAACATGTAAGAAAACCTGTACAGTGAAACACAAAAAACAAATCATAAGGTGTGAAGTTTAACTTCAGGCTGATGGTTAGTATTTGTTTTGCTTACCTATTCTGATCATCTCTTTTTATGCTTGCGTACGTTCCTGGGTTTCTATACACCATCATGTGTAGGTATGAAGGAAGAATCTGGTAGTTCTCTTTCGGTGTTCCCCTTTTGCAAGAAATAGCTTTTTGGATAGCGCGCCATGCCTTGTGATATCCAATGTCAATTCCAAATTTATTTTTCATTTCATTTTCTACAAAGGCTGGTGTAACCTCTATCTTTTTGTATCGAACATTTTCTAAAATTTGTTCACTTATAAAATTTGATGTAGCATTCTTCTGATATGATTTTCTTGCATCAACTGAGCATTCATGGTTGTTATGATATTTTATCACCCTAAAAAGTGTGGAATTTTGTTATTCTGGTAGCACGCACAATCTAACCACATTGCTCCTCATTTCAGCTCATATCTCTTTGAACATGATCTAACAACTGTGAATTCAACCTTTTGGTTTATCTCCAAGCTGTAGAAAAATTTAGTCATATTTTCCTTATTCTCAAAATTTGATCCTACTCTTACTTCCTCAGGCAATGCATCATGCCTAAGTATTTTGGTTTATCTCCAAGCTGTAGAAAAATTTAGTCATATTTTCCTTATTCTCAAAATTTGATCCTACTCTTACTTCCTCAGGCAATGCATCATGCCTAAGTATTTTGGTTTATCTCCAAGCTGTAGATGGTGGAGATTCTTTCAGCCTTCTCCTCTCTCTTTTTCTTGATTTCTTAGAGGCACTAGAAGTCTCAGCAATTTCATCAATTGTATCTGATGTTACCGGTATTAATTTCATATTTTCTTCATCTTCGTTGCTGCTTATCATTGCAGAAGGTAACAAAAATTTTTGTTGGATTGTGTGTTGGTTGTCAATTTGCATTATTAGCTGTCCTTCTTCTTCTTGCTCATTGACAAAATGGTATGAATTTATTGGAGGAGAGGGTTATTGTTGTAGCATTCTATATTCTGTAGCAGATGTAATGTTAGAAGGTTGTTGCTCGTTGTCTACTACCACTATTAGCTGCCCTAGTTCATGTTGATAATCAGCAAATTGTTCTGAAGCTGCTCTGTCAAGAGATTGGTTGAATGTTGCAGATTCTGAACCACCTATACCGTGAGAAATACACTGTATTTTTTCGATGACAAAATGACAATTCTTGTAGGCTGAATCAGTTGTGAGCAAATGTATACAAGTACTGAGTTCTTCATCTGAAGTTACAAGCATACGTTTTCTTGTATTTAGTTTTATATCAAACCATATCTTTACGGAATATCTACTTGAATCAATATTTGTAACTTCACTAATTTTTTTCAGGAAAGAATTGAATGATACTTGTTTATTAATAAGAACAAGCTTTGTATCATCATGATACAAGTGTTTGAAGTCAGTAGTCCACCTCCCATTGAAATTAAGTACAATGCAAATTGAACTCATCCTAGAGAAGCATGTTTAGTGTCAAGTATTAGGATAAGAATTTAATTATGAAAAAAGCTGAAGTTTGAGCAAATGTACTAAAGAAAAAAGCTCATGAAAAAGCTGATTAATGTAGGACAAAAGTTAAGCACAAACAATATTTAACTTTAGCATGCAGGAGAAAATTAGCGCAGGAGAAAAACTTCAGCACATTCACTGCTGAAGTATTAGCAAATAAACTAAAAAATTGTAACGACCCGACCGGTTGTTTTGAGCTCTAGCGCGTCGTTCAGCATTTTGAAGTCGCGAGCAGCTCCATTTCAGGTATTATGACTTGTAGGTGCGGTCGGAATTGAATTTCGAAAAGTTTAGAGTTTGTTTGGAAAGAAAATTCTCATTTCAGAAGCCTTAAGTTGGAGAAATTGACTAAGATTGGAATTTTGAGTAAACGGCCTCCGAATCAGGGTTTGAAGGTTCCAGCAGGTTCGTATGATGATTTTGGACTTGGGCGTATGTCCGGATCGGGTTTTGGATAACCCGGGAGAGTTTCAGCATATATTGTGGAAGTTAGTATTTTGAAGAAAATTTCCTAAGTTTGGCTTGAAGCGCATTTTAGTGTTATTGATGTCCGTTTGGGATTCCGAGTCTGGGAATAGCTTCGTATGGTGATTTTGGAGTTGGGAGCGGATCGGAGGTGAATTCGGATGTCCGTATGTCATTTTGAAGTCATTTGGATAAAGATAGAAATTTGAAGGTTTTCGAGAAATCCGACCGGAAGTGGAAATTTTGATATCGGGGTCGGAATGCGATTTGGGAAGTTAGAGCAGGTCCGTAATGTCAATATGAATTTTGTGCAAAATTTGGGGTCAATTGGACGTGGTTTGATAGCTTTCGGCATCGGATGTAGAAGTTGAAAATTTCTAAGTTCATAAAGTTGGGATTTGGGTGCGATTCGTGGTTTTGATGTTGTTTGATGTGATTTGAGGCTAGAGCAAGTACACATTATGTTTTGGAACAGGTTGGTATAATTGGACAGGGTCCCGGAGGCCTCGGGTGGATTCCGGGTGGTTAACGGATCAATATTTGAAGTTAGAAGAGGAGCTGGAATTGCTGTCATCTGGTGTGACCGCACCTTCAAGGCTTTGGCCGCAGTTGCGAAGCCGCAGGTGTGGCTATGATGTCGCAGGTGCAAAGAACAGGTGGTCTGGCTGGGAGCGCAGGTGCGATGATATTTCTGCACCTGTGAAGTCGCAGATGCGGGCTATGGGGTGCATGTGCGAAGTTGGCTTGAGTTGAGGAAAGCCTGGGCAGAATGTTTTCAAATAGAGATTTGTTGGCCATTTCTTCATTTTTCACTTGGTGTGGACGATTTTGGAGGAGCTTCAAGAGAGGGTTTTCGTCAAGGATCACAAGGTAAGTAATTCCTTCATTTTTCTATGTTAAATGCAAGGTCATTACATTGAATTATACATGAGAATTTGTAGGAATTTGGGAAATTTTAAAGAAAACCTAGAAAATTGTATTTCGGATTTCTACCACGAATTTGAGCATGGAATTTAGAGTAAATTGTATAATTGAACTAGTAAACCTATGGGTAGAATGTATCTTCGAGAAATTTCAGATTTCGGGCACGTGGGACCGAGGGCATTTTGGTCAATTCACTGAGCGGGGTTGGGAAATTATATAATTTGGAATTATTGCAAATATTAGAGTATATTTTCATTGGCTTGTCGTTGTTTGGATAGTTTCGGAGCATTGTGCAACGATTTGAGTCATCGGAAGGGCTTGGAAGCCGGTTATGGAATTTCGGAGCGAGGTAAGTCTCCTTTCTAACTTTGTGAGGGGGAATTGTCCCCCTAGGTGAACTAATTAAGTATGTGCTATTATCTTCGTGGGCTACGTACACACGAGGTGACGGGAGTTCGTGCGTAGCTACTATTATGCCATGTCCGGGTAGACTAGGACCCACTAGCATGCCTTACGTGTTGTACATGTGATCCTGCCACTAATATTAGGGTATAAATGCTATTGAATCAGTGATGGATTTCCTAAGAAGACTAGAGTGTACCTTTTATAATTATTTATAAAGAGAATTGATTCGTCCGTGGACAATTGTATACCTGATAAGGTTATATTATTGAATATTATTAAACTTGGCAAATGAGTTTCAAAACAAAGATTTAAAAGCTATTTTTCATGTTCCTTTAAGAAGAATTTTACCACTTTCCGGAGTAACGGTGGTCTTGATAAAAATGCGGATTTATTACGTGTATGTACATATGAGCATCTGAGTCGCATGTATGATTCGCGAGCAGGCTAGCATTATTATTTTTATGTTGACCGCATTGCATGATCGATTCGCGAGCGGGGAAAAATAGATGCATCTATGGTTCGAGCCGTTCGACCCTTCAGCAGTGCACAATTTATTATTGTTGGTCCGTGCCGTTCGACCCTCGGCATTGCTTGCGCATGATATTTACTGCGTATTTGCTGTGATTTCGTCTGATTACTGGTCTGGAATTTTAAGTTGTCAACTGAAATGACAGAGATTTAAAGTTATTAAATTTTTTTAAGAATTTGTGCCTTCCCGTTGATTATTTGTTATTTGATTAAATCACCCATATTGATTAATTGTTATTAATATGACGAAGATTTAAAGTGTTAAATGTGGAAGGAGTTGATATTATTTATTTCTGATTTTAATAAATTGCCTATGATAATCATGCTTAGTGTCACACTTGAATATACTAAATTGACCTCTAGTAAGTGTCTAATTCAACCTCTCGTCACTACCTCTCTGAGGTTAGGCGGGCGACTTACTGAGTACACGTTGTTTTCGTACTCATGCTACACTTGCTGTGCATTTTTATTGCATAGGTACTTTCACAGCGATGTGGCAGGTTTGGAGACTTAGGCGAGCTGCATCATCCGGAGGCGATCCGCAGCTGATAGAGTCTCTCTCGTATTGTATTCGTTTTATTTAAATTTCATTGTCCAATTTGTATCTCGGACAAGCTTTGTAATGATTGTATAAACTCTTAGAAATTGCTCATGCACTTGTGACACCGGCTTTTGGGAAGTGTTTGGGATTTACTGCAATAACGTCAAAATTGTTTACCTGTCGTATTTACTTAACGAAAATTTTTGTTCAGTTATTATATAATAAAGTGGAAGATAATGATTTCAAAAATGCTAAAATATGAAATTTAACTTAACTATTTAAATGATTGGCTTGCCTGACAGTGGTGCGCCATCACGACCTTATTTATTTCGGATCTTTACAAAAACTTCAGCATATTGTGCTGAAGTTTTTGGAAAAGGACATGACAAAACTATTGTATCCAGGAGAAAACTTCAGCATATGAAGAGCTGAAGTATTAGCAAATGAACTAAAAAACTTCAGCACAAGATGCTTAAGTTTTTCTTTGAATGTTTTTCTGCGGTTTTTTTAATATTATTTTTCTATAAAGTCAAAAATTACCTTAATTAAAGAAAAACTTCAGCATTTATGCTGAAGTGTTTGGAAAATTAACTTAAAAACGTCAGCATATATGCTGAAGTTTTTGAAAAAACTCATCAAAAAACTATAGAAAGCAGGACATAACTTAAGCATATTATTAGTGCTGAAGTTTAGCAAATAAAAGCACATTCAGCAAAAACTTATTAGAATTAAGCATATTTTAGAAAAAAACCTTAATTAAAGGAAAACTTCAGCATGTTATGGAGTACAAAACTTCGTCATTGAAAATCTCAAGTCTCATCATTACAAAAACTAATTTGTATCATGAAGATCAATCAGATTTAAAAACTAAATTGCAATACTTACAATTTGAATTTTTGAATTTGAGTCTGATTCAAATTTCTGGTTTGGGAGAAGAGATCTGAGAAGGGACGGAGTGATGGAGGAGGATCGGTGAATGTTTTGTGCGTGATGAAAATTGTAAAGTGTTTTTATATGTTTTGTCAGGGGTAGAATGGTCATATTAGTATGGATTTTTTTGTTAGCTGGCTACCAAATCAATAATTTATAAAAATATGATGTAGGTTAAAAGGTGGCTGCTATATAGGATATGGCTGCAAATCGCCCGTCCAATTACTATGTTGGGAGTTAATAGTAAAAATAGCACCAGTTAGCCAGTTTTCGGACTGGCCATTCAAAAATAATCAGCATTTGCCAAGTCATTGAAAAATAGCCACTATTTTTCTGCAACAGAGATCGGTCCAACATAATATACTAGAGTTCGGTGCACTTGTTTATGAACTTCCAGCATATTATGCTGCAACTCCAACACGCGAAAAGTTTCAGCACAATATACTGGAGATTCGAGCACCTGTGTATGAACTTCCAGTATAATATACTGGACCGGTATACTTTGTTGGAACTCCAATATAATACCGGACTTCCAGTATGTTTATGCAAGAACTCCAGTATATTATGCTGGAGTATTTTCCGGATTTTGAATAGTGTTTTCGTTCAATTTTATCTTTACATGAAAATTGGCTAAATTTCGATTATTTTTGAATTTGTGGCTATTTTGAATGACCACTGATAAATCTGATTATTTTTGAATTTCTCCCGAGTTAGTCCGGCCAAGTCAACCCAAAGTCCAGTTCAAGGCTTTCTCAATTTGTTCTCTGAGTGAGCGAAGAAAGGGGTACAAATTTTCTATTTGTAAAAGGAATTTTTATATTCCTATATATTATATGAAACTATGTTACCCTTCATACTCAAATTTTACTATAATTATATTTTATATACCCAATTACCGTTTATGTACATTTTAAAGAAATTAATTATAATAATTAGTGTCCTAAAATAACTCTAACGTATCTTCCACTCCCTCCATATTTCTCTCTCCACATCCCACCCCCCTCCCCATGTATCTTGCACTCACCCATGATTCCACCATTGACAACTACTTGAAGCTTTAAATTCGACTTTGGGGTTTCAAAAAATATTATTTATTTGAATTGGGTGTTGTTGCAAAGAATTGGGAACTCTCTCTACATCTCTCTATCTCTCAATCCCTAATTTCAGTAATGTAAGACAAAGGAAAAGTGGGCAGCCATTAAAAAGCTTTGAAACTTTGAATTCGAATTTGGGTTTTCAAAAATCATTATTTGTTGGGATTGGGTGTTGTTGCAAACAATTGGGAATATGGTTTGGAGTTTATATCTCAATTTTGAGGGTATTTTGATGAACNATAGTTAAATAATATATATATATATATATATATATTATTTAACTATTGTATAAAAGTTGAACAATATTGTATAAAAATTATATTTAAGTTGTATGATATTGTAGTTATATATAACTGAGTAGAAATAATGTATGAAAATTGTAGATAAGTTGTATAATATATAATTAGTTGTATGAAATTTATTTTTACTTTTTATAAATAAAATACAAAATATGAAAAAAGACATATTGTATAAAATATTTATTTAAGTTATATGTTATTGTAGTTGTATTTAACTTGGTAGAAATAATTGTCACGACACAAATTTTCCTCCGTTGGGTATCGTGATGGCACCTAGTCTTAGGGACTAGGTAAGCCTAACATTTTCACTGAACAACAACAATAATAAAGGAATTATAACAGTCTCGATATCGGAATCTTGACATAGTTTACAATTTCCAAAAACCCGGTAAATACAAGTCATATGCTATACGACATCTTTCAACCGAATCTAAATACAAGTGTCTAGAAACAATAAGTACATTTGACATAAACAGGAAGGTGACTCCGAAGCCTGCGAACGCAGCAGCAGGTTTACCTTGAGTCTCCTCATCAACGATCCACACAACTAATAACAATAATTACCTAGATCTGCACACAAAAATGCGCAGAAGTGTAGTATGAGCACACCACAACGGTGCCCAATAAGTATCAGGACTAACCTCAGTGAAGTAATGACGAGGACGAGTCAAGACACCACTGGTCTAATAAGTAAAAAGACATAAATGTACAAAATACCGAAGCAAAATATCTATCTAAAGATTTTTTGATATAATTAACGGTACAATCGAATAATACGGAAGAAAATTCAATAATTACGAAACACGGACAACATAATAGAAATACACAAAGAAATTGGTAAGAATGCAAGCCAAATGTCGGGAGTCACAACCCAGTAAAGCACTAGCAACTCAGCACTGCATCAATTTATTCACGTCAGGCCTTAGCCAATAAACTCAATAAAGCTGGTCAAACCTTCGAGTGAAAACCTTTAAATCGTGAGTTTATTTCGAAAGCTTTAAAGATATAATCCTTTCGGAATGGAGAAATTTCTTCTTTGAAACATATTTTCTCTGAATGTATATTTATATATTTTTTTTATAAAGAGAGATCTTTAAAACATAGTCCCTTCAAAATACGTGGTGTTCAAATATACTTTCCCAAACACTGCTCTTTCAAATATCATTTTTCTGCAAGACAAATACTTTTCAAATATATTTTCGAAATAGAAGTCCTTCAGACATAACTTTTCCTGGAGATAATTTCTTTTCAGCTATACTTTTCAATATTTTCGATCCAAATCTCCTCAATGATAAAACCACTAGAACTTAGTCCGCAACTCAGAATTATCATGCAATGCAGTACAGGGGAAAAGCTCCCGGAATGTCGTCCGTAGTCCCAATTTAAATATGTGATGCAGTACAGGGGGAAAGCTCCCAGAATCTCGTCCGTAGTCCCAATATAAATATGCGATGCAGTACAGGGGGAAAGCTCCTGGATCTCGGTCCGTAGTCCCAATTTAAATATGCAATGCAGTACAGGGGGAAAGATCCCGGATCTCGGTCTGTAGTCCCAATTTAAATATGCAATGCAGCCACTAAGGAAAACAACTAGAATGCGACAGAAACAACATACATTGCCACAACAGGCGCAAAAGCAAACAAGACCGAATGCAAAGTGCGATGAGCAAATCAATACAAAGACTTAAATCACAAAAATTGTAGAAACTCACTCATAAGAAGTAGTCATGAAAGGAATTCCAAGCACAAAGAGAATCAACGTAACGAGGGAAAACAAGGCAAATATAGCAACGATTCTATATATTCAAGTTCGCAACCAAGAAACCAAATCATCCCGACAAGGGAATCAGCTATAACTAATCTCACTTAGACAATTAGCTTCATCGAATAAACTCAGCTTGAACAAATACTCAGTAAATAGACAGCATCAAAGAAATACCATCAACATGGGCGATCATCAATTAAACTTAAGTAGTACTTATGGGAAAATAATTTAAATCACAATGTACCACTCACAGGTATGCTTGACCAACGTATATATATTCCAATTACTTGTTAGACAGTTATAGGGCGAGGTTATACTAGTTTTAGTCACATAGGCAGCGTATGCAGAAAGATATAGTATAATGGTAGGAAAAGCAAAGTCTTCATTTAAGTCAATTAAGATCATATAAGAAACAAGGAATGCTAGACAAGTAATTCTAATTTGAGCAGGAAGAGATGAAACTAGAAATGAGGAATTCAGATATAACAATTTCAATTCATACACGGGGAACATAAGGACTAACAATCCTAAAAGGGAAATCTATTTGCAAATAAGTCCGAGTACGTACTCGTCACCTCGCGTATGCGGGCTACAATCAACATAGAAGACTCAATCCTAAGGGAAAGTTCCCCCACACAAGGTTAGGCAAGATACTTACCTCAAAGACAACAACCTGGTACTCAAAAATAGACTTCTCGGGCGGGAAGGCCTCAGGACGACTCAAAATTAACTAAAACAACTTCAAAATACATGTAAAACGTATAAGGACGTATTCCAAATAATAAAGTCTCAATCTTTACAATATTATAAAAATCGACTCAAAAGTCGACCCCCGGGCCCGCACCTTGGAATCCGAAAATTTTATGAATTCCGATTACCCATTTCATCTCGTGTTCACCCATACTAAATTTATCCAATTCCGATAATATTTGGTCTTTCAAATCATGATTTTGCGTTGTAGAAGTTTTCTTTCAAAATCCACAATCCCCATCAACCCAAAACACAAATTAAATGATAAAAACAAGAACTAATTAATGAAATATAATTAATTATAGTGGAAGAACACTTACTCATTCGATCTGTGTGAAAACAGCTCAAAGAATCACCCAAAACTGAGTTCTAGAAGTCAAAATATGTTTAAAATGGTGAAACCCCAATTTTGCAAACTTATATTCTCCCTAGGTGCTTTGTGAATCGCGATTGCGGGAATCGAGGCACGATCGCGTAGAAGGAGATGGTTGTTGGTGTAAGATGTGCTCCGCGATCGCAGAGAATCTTATGTGATCGCGTATAAGGGACATGCTGGACTCTGCGACCACGGATGGAGTTATATGAACGCGGTGAAAAATTTTTAGGCAACCAGTAGGGACACATCGCGATCGCGAAAGAATAACTGTGATCGCGATCAAGGAAATGGGCGGGGCAAACAGGACACTACACGATCGCGAAAGAGGGCAACAAACACCAAAAACAACAGTTCAAAAATGGAAGAAAATGGCTTGAAACCCATCTGAAATGCACCCGAGGCCCCCCGGACTCAAAACCAAATATACACATAACCTCAAAAAATCCTACGGACTTATTCGAGTAATCAAAATACCAAAATAACATCATAAACATCGGATTAAACCTCCAAATCCATGAAAATTCTCAAAACTTCTTAAACTTCAAATTTTGCATTTAAGGTTCGAATCACGTCAAACTAAGTCCGTTTCTTACCAAATTTCAAAGATAACACATATAAGTCATATCGAACCTGTACCAGGCTCCGGAACCATGATACGGTCCCGATATCACAGATTTCACCTCAAATTTCATTTTCAAAAAACCTTTATATTTTTCAGAAAATAATTTTCTTTAAAAATTCATTTCTCGGACTTGGGACCTCGGAATTCGATTCCGGGCATACGTCCTTCCTACGGACCCTCCGGGACCGTCAAATCACAGATCCGGGTCTGTTTACCAAAAGTATTGACTGAAGTCAACTTTATTCAAATTTCTAATACAAAATTATCATTTTTATCAGTTTTTCACATAAAGGCTTCCCGGCTACAATAATATGAACTTAGTTTTACCTGGGGCCGATGGAAGAGGGGCGAAGATGTCTATTCCCCACTTCATGAATGGCTATGGAGATAGGACCAGATGAATTTTCTCGCTGGGCTAGTGTATCATCGGTGCAAACCTTTGACACTTATCACATTTTCAAACGAAATCCTTAGAGTTCTTTTCCATGCTATCCCAATAATATCCTGCTTTGATGACCTTTTGAACTAATGACTCGGCGCCAGAGTGGTTCCCACAAGTGCCTTCGTTGATTTCTCGTAGAACATAGTCAGTATCTCCCAGTCCCAAACATACTGCCAGTGGACCATCGAACGTTCTCCTGTATAACGTTTCGTCTTCGTCTAATGTGAATCGAGCAGCTTTAGTTTATCAGACCCTCGATTCTTTGTGATCCGATGGTAACTTCCCGCTCTTCAAATATTCGATGTACTTAATTCTCCAGTCCAAGGTTAAGCTTGTAGAATTTGTTTCAGCATGTCCTTCCTTGATTACAGACCTCGAGAGTTGGACGATAGTCCCCGAGTTGATCTCATCTTCTTCGATCGATGACCCCAAATTGGCAAGTGTACCGGACTCAGTATTTTGTTCTCAAGGTATATGTTGTAGAGTCCATTATTTAAAACGGTGCAAGGTTACCTGCAATTTGTCTAACTACCTTTGCATCCTATCATCTCGAACTTCAAAGGTTTCGTTTACCTGGTTTACCACCAGTAGGGAGTCGCACTTAGCTTCGATTACTTCCGTCCCCAAGCTTTTAGCTAGGTCGAGACCTGCAATAATAGCCTTATACTCGGCTTCGTTGTTAGTCAATTTGGCTGTTTTTATTGATTGTCTAATAATGTTGCCCGTGGACGGTTTCAACACAATGCCGAGTCCGGACCCTTTCACATTCAAGGCACCGCCCATGAAGAGGGTCCATACCCCTGATGATGTACCCAATTTTAGTAGAAGTTCCCTTTCCACTTCGGGTACGAGGGTTCGTGAAAAGTCTACAATGAATTCCGGCTAAAATTTGAGACTTGATGGCCGTTCGGGTTTGATACTCGATATCGTACCCGCCAAGTTTGACGGCCCATTTGGCCAATCGGCCCAATAATTCAGGCTTGTGCAAAACATTTCGGAGTGGATAAGCGGTGATCACACATATGTGATGACACTGAAAATACGACTTTAATTTTAGATGCGCTTATTAATGCTAGCGCCAATTTTTCTAGGTGTGGATACCTAGTTTCAGCATCTCCTAAGGTTTGACTCACGTAATAAACTAGAAACTGTGTACCTTGTTCTTCTCGAACTAATACACCACTTACCGCTATCTCGGACACCGCCAAGTATAGGTATTGCTTCTCACCTGCCTTCGGAGTGTGGAGCAAAGGTGGGATCGATAGATATTGTTTCAATTCCTCCAGTGCTTGCTAACATTCCGAGGTCCATGTAAAATCATTTTTCTTTTCGAGTAAGGAAAAGAACATGTGGTTCGATTTGATGACTTCAAAAGGAACTAGCCAAGGGCAGCTATCCGTCCAGTTAGCCTCTGAACGACTTTCATGCTGCCCACGACGGAGATGTCCTCGATGGCCTTAATCTTGTCAGGGTTGATCTCGGATCCCCGATTTGACACCATGAAGCCGAGAAATTTTCCCGAGCCGACCCCGAAAGCACACTTTTCAGGGTTATGCTTCATGTTGTATTTTCTCAAGATTTTGAATGTCTCCTGCAAATGAGTCAAATGGTCCTCTACGCGCAGGAACTTAACTAACATATCATCAATGTAAAATTCCATTGATTTACCTATCTGTTTTTCGAACATTTTGGTAACTAGGCGTTGATATGTAGCTCCCGCATTTTTAACCCTAAGGGCATTACATTGTAACAAGAAGTTTTTTCCAGGTCTATTGGGTCCATCTGGATCTGGTTGTACCCAGAATAGGCGTCGAGAAAGGTAAGTATCTCATGGCCGGCCGTGGCATCGATCATTCGATCGATGTTAGGCAAGGGAAAAAAGTCTTTCGGACATGCTTTATTCAAGTCATTATAATATACACACATTCTAAGTTTGTTCCCCTTTTTGGGGACCATGACTACATTAGCTAACCATTCAGGATATTTTACTTCCCTAATGGACCTTATATTAAGAATTTTGGTTACCTCTTCCTTTATGAAGGCGTGCTTTACCTCGGATTGAGGAATTCTCTTTTGCTTACCGGTCTGAACTTGGGATCCAAGCTCAACCGGTGAGTCGTTATCTCGGGCGAGATTCCTGTCATGTATAAATGGGACCATGAAAAGAAATCCATGTTATCAATAAGAAATTGAATGATTTTTTTCCTGAGTTCGGTGGTCAACCCCATCCCAATGTGTACCTTTCGTTCGGGTAGATATTCGACCAGAATCACTTGTTCCAGCTCTTCGACCATGGACTTGGTTGTGTCTGATTCTTCTGCAACCACGAAAGCTAGAGGAGTGAGAAAATCCTTTTCTTCTTCCTCGATTACCTGTTTCTTCGGCTCGGTGAAGGCTGGGGGCGGTGATTGCTATATAGTCACCTTCTTATCTTTGGTGCTCAATTTTTTCGAGGTCGAAGGTGTTGATATCACTATTACCTCATCGACTGCAAAAAGTTTCATTTGCAGCGTGTTGTTACATGTAAACTATCTTCACACCATCCATTATTAGGAACTTCATCATTTGGTGAAGGGTCGACGACACTGCCCTCATGTTGTGGATGCAGGGCCTCCCGAGCAATGCATTATATCTCATGTCACCTTTGATAACATGGAATTTCGTATCTTGGATAGTTCTAGTCACATTTGCCAGTAGGATTATCTCCCCCTTCCGTTGTTTCACTAGCCATGTTGAATCCGTTTAAAACTCGAGATGCAGGTACAATTTGGTTTAGCAGGCTGAGCTACTCCACAAACCTTGATCCAATTATGTTTGCTGAGCTACCTGGATCCACTAGAACACATTTAACTTGAATTTTATTTAACAGAATAGAAATTATCTAGGCGTCGTTGTGCGGCTGAGAGATGCCTTCTGCTTCTTTGACATTGAACGATAGTGTGATGACCCAAAAGGTCATCCCATATATTTCTAGCTAATTCTATGTTCCGAGGTCGTGAAAAAATCCTTCTATCTCACCAAGTTTTGCGTGCGTAGCCCGGGCGTGTAGCCGAGAAGCCTTTATGTAAAAAACTGATAAAAATGAGAATTTTTGTGTTAGAAATTTGAATAAAGTTGACTTCGGGAAATATTTTTGGTAAACGGACCCAGACCCATAATTTGATGGTCCCGGAGGGTCCGTAGGAAAATATGGGACTTGGGCGTATGCCCGGAACCGAATTCCGAGGTCCCAAGTCCGAGAAATGAATTTTTAAAGAAAATTATTTGCTGAAAAATATAAAGGTTTTGAAAATGAAATTTGAGGTGAAACCTGTGGTATCGGGACCGTATCTTGGTTCCGGAGCCCGGAACAGTTTCAATAGGTTTTATATGTGTTATCTGTGAAATTTGGAAATAAACGGACTTCGTTTGGCGTGATACAGATCATAAATGGAAAAATTAGAAGTTTAAAGGAATTTCATTGATTTTGAGGTTTAATTCGATGGTTATGATGTTATTTCGGTGTTTTGATTATTTGAATAAGTCCGTAGGATGTTTTTGATGTTGTGTGTATATTTGGTTTTGAGCCCCGAGGGCTCGGGTGAGTTTCGGGTAGGCGTCGGAGTGCAAATGCCTTAGAAAATCTGGTGTGGGTGTTGTTTTCTAGTGTTCAGATAAATGCCCTATGCTAAAGCACTCAAGGGAGTGCGAACGCACATGGTAAAGTGGGGTCTAGGGGTTAGGGTCAATTTGTTGAGTGTGAATGCACCAAGAAGGATGCGATCGCGGAGGGTCCTTGAGGGGGAGGGGGGTTACTATGTGAACGCGGGTGATAGGGTGCGAGCGCACAGTGTTAGCGTGGGCTTGGGGGCTGAATAGAAATTACCCTGTGCGAACGCGGAGCTTGGACTGCAAATGCACTGCTTTATTTTGCCCAGTTATTTTTTTATACCCAAAAACATAACCATTACGGGATTTACCCCATTTTTCTCAAACTTCATCTTCCCCAACCCTTTTAGGAGATTTTTGAGCATCTCTTCTACCATAGCTTCATAAGTAAGTAATTCTAACATTATTTTCTTCCATTTTCATCAACCATTATTATATTCTAGGCTTAAAAACATGAAATCAAAGGTAGAAATTGGGATTTTTGGGTAGAGTTAGGACTTTTTGAATATTTGGGAATTTGACCTTGTTTTGAGGTCGGATTTCAAAACAAATTATATATTCAGGCTCGTGAGTGAATGGGTGATCGGGTTTTTGTCCGAACCTCGTGTTTCGACCAAGCAGAGCGGGGGTCGATTTTTGCAAAT
Source organism: Nicotiana paniculata (assembly GCA_005239505.1). NCBI lineage: Eukaryota > Viridiplantae > Streptophyta > Magnoliopsida > Solanales > Solanaceae > Nicotiana > Nicotiana paniculata. The sequence goes on along the minus strand of ML312082.1, from coordinate 2,354 downwards.
TTTGGAAGAATGTTGGGAAATCAATAATTAGGCATTTAAATTGAATTCTTTAGGATTTTTTGATGTTATTGAGTCGATTATGTCTAGATACGACTGATTTTGGAGTCGATTTCTAAAGGAAAAGCAGTGCTAGAGGCTTGATTTGGATTCTTGGAGTCGAGGCAAGTATCTTGCCTAACCTTGTGTGGGGAACTACCCCTTAGGATTGAGTCTTATTTGTTGATTGTAGTCCGTGTATACGAGGTGACGAGTGCGTACTCGGACTTATTTCCTAATAGATTGGCCTTTTGTATTCGTAGGTTCTTATGTTACCTGTGTATGAGTTGTAATTGTTACATTTGAATCCTTGGTTGTTAATTTCATCTGTTCCTGCTTAAATTAGAATTACTTGCTTTTGGATTCCTTCGTTTGCTATTTCATCTTAATTGACTTAACTGAATATTTTACCGCCCTTATCTCCATGTTATATTTGCTTCCTAAAACTGCCAAATTGACCATGTTAGTGTTATCTAGTTGTATAGCTGTAGTTAGAACATCCGTTCGTTGGTATCAAGCATGCCCGTTAGTATTACATTGTGATTTATATGATTTTTCACTTATGTGGTACTTGAGTTTAGTTGATAAATATTTATGGGGTTGATGTTTCCTTGATGTTGCCTATTACTGGACCCTTGCTTAAGCTGAGTTTTATTCCGTCAAGTTAACTATTTCGGCGAGATTGGTTATAGCTGTTTTCCCTTGCCGGGATGATGTTATTTCATTGTTGACTCCCTTGCCGGGATGGTATGGTTCTTATTATTGTTTGTGTTGTTAATGATATTGTTTGTATTGTTGATTTCCTTGCCGGGATGTTGTGATTTATGATTCTTGCTGTTGATTTGTTTTGCCAATTTGATGTTTATGTCATGTTAACACTAGGGGACATGCCGTTCCATGTTTATGTTATGTTAGCACGAGCAGACATGCCGTGCCATGTTTATGTTATATTAGCACGAGGGGACATGTCGTGCCATGGTTATGTTATGTTAGCACGAGGGGACATGCCGTGCCATGGTTATGTTATGTTAGCACGAGGGGACATGCCATGCCATTTTTATGTTATGTTAGCACGAGGGGACATGCCGTGCCATGTTTGTGTTATGTTAGCACGAGGGGACATTCCGTGCCATGTTATGTTAGTATGAGGGGACATTCCGTGCCATGTTTATGTTATATTAGCACAAATGGGCTTTTCGTGCCATGTGATGTTATGTTAGCACGAGGGGACATGCCGTGCCATGGTTATGTTATGTTAGCACGAGGGGACATGCCATGCCATTTTTATGTTATGTTAGCACGAGGGGACATGCCGTGCCATGTTTGTGTTATGTTAGCACGAGGGGACATTCCGTGCCATGTTATGTTAGTATGAGGGGACATTCCGTGCCATGTTTATGTTATATTAGCACAAATGGGCTTTTCGTGCCATGTGATGTTATGTTAGCACGAGGGGACATGCCGTGCCATGGTTATGTTATGTTAGCACGAGGGGACATGTCGTGCCATGGTTATGTTATGTTAGCACGAGGGGACATGTCGTGCCATGTTTATGTTATGTTAGCACGAGGAGACATGCCGTACCGTGTTTATGTTATGTTAGCACGAGGGGACATTCCGTGCCATGTTATGTTATGTTAGCACGAGGGGACATTACGTGCCATGTTTATGTTATTTTAGCACGAGGGGACTTTCTGTGCCATGTTATGTTATGTTACACGAGGGGACGTTTCGTGCCATGTTTATGTTATTTTAGCACGAGGGGACTTTCCACTCCATGTTATGTCATGTTAGCACGAGGTGAAATTCTGTGCCATGTTTATGTTATTTTAGCACGAGGGGACTTTCCATGCAATGTTATGTTATGTTAGCACGAGGGGACATTCCGTGCCATGTTTATGTTATTTTAGCACAAGGGTACATTCCGTGCCGTGTTCGTGTTATTTTAGCACGAGGGGACATTTCGTGCCATGTTTATGTTATTTTAGCACGAGGGGACATGCTGATGCGTGGCTAGAATTCATGATTTTTAGCACTATANGTGCCTAATGGAGTTTATTTAATGTGCAGGTGAGTTGGAAATGGAAGCCGAGCTAAATGAGAGCATAAACGTCGGAAAATACGTGCAGGAGTCGAAAAGGAGCGATCCGGGACGAGCCTGGCGACAGCCAGGCGTTAGACCCCAAACGCCAGGGGGGTGCCTGGCGTTACCCAGGCGTTATACCCAAAACGCCAGGGGTTGCCTGGCATTACCTAGGCGTTATAGCCATAACGCCAGGGGTTGCCTGGCGTTACCCAGGCGTTAGACCCATAACGCC
>MDKI01109254.1:0-22268 GCA_005239505.1 Nicotiana paniculata | reverse complement strand
CACTTTTAAAACCTTAGGCTCTGATACCAAGTTTGTCATGCCCCAAAATCGAGGGACGCGACCGATACTCAACCGGGTGACCCCAGTCAAGTGAACCTGATTTGCCTTTCCTACCCAACGCGTTTCCCCGTATTTATAGCACGCATTATTTATCTGAAACAGTGAGATAAGCTTAGAAGTGAGAGATTACCGCAATAAATCTAATTTTTCCTCATTTTAAATTATTATACTAGATTTCCCAAAACATACATAATAGATACAACACTTCCCAATACGGACCACGATTACGAGAAAATACAACCACTACCCAAAATATACATATACACCCGCACAATGTCTACGGAGCCTCTAAGAGTACTAGGAGTTTATACAATACTTGCCGGAAACAAGGTCTCATCTATACCTTACAATACATAATATACTCAAAAGGAGATGGCATGAACTACACATGGCCCCAAGGGAAACTAGGGCTCACCAGTATAGCTGAAAAAGGATGAGGAGAGAGCACCACTAACGGCGAGCTGAGCTACCTGCTATGCACCCACCTACATCCATATAAGAGATGTAGCACCCCCGGCAAAAAGGACGTTAGTACTGTGGAATAGTACTAGTATGTATAAACAAACTTTATCCCAAGTACAATCAAACAGTACAAAACTAAAAGACAATAATAGAATCAATTAATCAATGCACGTGGAAAAAAACAACCAAAATCAATCAAGTTTCACAATCTCTCCCTTTTTCCCCTTTCAACATCATCATATTCAAGAGCTCATAGATTTTCATTTCAGTAGTGATAATGATCACATCCCATCCTTATTACCTCGGCCACCCTTATTACCTAGGCCACCCTTATTACCTCGGCACCCTTATTGCCTCACACTTTATCAAGCTTATTACTTTTTGTTGCGGCGCGCAACCCAACCCTACCTGACAATTTAAATTCACAACAACAACCACAAACAATCACATCACAAGAATCATCATTTCAAGGAATACAAGTTCATATCAATAATTTATTTATTTGGGCCCAAGGCACCATAAATCTCATCAAGTAGTAATTCATGTACACGGTGTTGCCATAATCGTTCAACTCTTTTACATCATATCACAATACCCTTTCTCATTACTTTCCACGCACGACGTTTAGCCATTTTATACATTCCCACATTTGGGAACATCATCAATCTTTCATTCATTACACATCCTTTCATATCGATACCATTTAGCATTTACGAACTTTGCACAGAATGAAATAGGCACATCAAAACACATTTTCACAACCTCATATAACACAGTAGCATGACAGTCAACTAGGACAATCAGAGAATAGAGTCTTACGTCTCAACACATTTGAACAATCACTTCACATATTTCCAAACAAGGTACACATGCTGTATACTCGGACCCAACAAGAGGATTCTACGAAGGTTAAAGTTAGCCATACATACCTCGAATCAGGATTTTTCCCTAATTTCTATCTCAAATCACCGGACCTTCTAGCACCTTCAATCTAATTCACAATTCGGCACATTTAAACTTAGAATTAGGAATCATGAACATGTCTTGAACTTATTTGAGCTTTCTATCAAACACTAGGTGTTCCTTTAGTTTAAATAACCCCTTTTTAGTGAAAGGTTACTCCAACCTACTTTCATTTACTAGATTAAGATAAATTTTGAACATGCATGCAAGATTCTTAACCCCATCTTTATGAACTATCCTACTCATGTTTCATTTTAACAAAACTCTGGAAATTAGGGTTAATGAGGTAGAAGTTTACCGCTTAGAGTGAAGAAATTTGTGTTCTACTTGATTAGTTCCAAGCTTGAGTTGATGAAGGAAGACCAATTTGATGAAGTTGGGACTTTCTCTCTCTAGAACCCACTCTTTCCTCTCTCTAATATCTCAGAAAAATGGTTAAAAATGAAGGGGAGGGGTATTTTAATAAACTGGGGTCAGGTTTTAAAATCAGAAAAATAGGAGCCCGACACAGGAATGCGGTCAGGAATGCAATCGCATTCCTGACATGCGGTCCGCAGATCCGACCGCACAATGGCCCTCAAGATGGGCCAAAATCCAAAACACACTGCCCAGGTATGCGACCATTGTGCGGTCCGCATACACCTTATGCGATTGCATAATGCGTCACATAAATTCTCTCCCAAAATCATAGGCAACAATGCGAGAACTTATGCGGTCCGCAGAACTGAAATGCGATCGCATATTGGACCGCATAATAGACCTCAAATGGAGTAGTGATATGCCTGTGTATGCGACCATTATACGGTCTGCATACACATTATGTGATTGCATAGTGCGTCGCATAACACCTACTTCCTGGAACATTTTTATTCCTTAAGTCTTGGGACACTTTTTACTCAATTTAGGTCCGTTTCAAAATTTCCACAATAAAAACAACTCGGGGACTCATTCCGGCATTATTTTTAAACAAGAAAATTTTACGGGTCTTTACAATGATGGCCCCGACAGAGTTGCAAGAGTTGAAGTCGCAGTTAAGGGACTTGTTGGATAAAGGCTTTATTTGGCCTAGCACTTCACCTTGGGGTGCGCCTGTCCTGTTCGTGCGGAAGAAAGACGGGTCATTAAGGATGTGTATTGATTATCGACAGTTGAATAAGTTTACTATAAAGAACAAGTACCCACTTCCACGGATTGACGACCTGTTTGACAACCTCCAGGGTGGAAAGTATTTCTCCAATATTGAATTACGTTCAGGGTATCATTAGGTGAGGGTTAAGGAGAAGGATATTCCAAAGACAGCCTTCCGGACAAGATATGGGCACTTTGAGTTCTTGGTGATGTCGTTCGGGCTAACAAATGCCCCAGAAGCTTTTATAGATCTCATGAATACTGTATTCAGGCCCTATCTTGATGTGTTCATGATCGTATTCATTGATGACATTTTGGTATATTCTTGTTCTGAGGCGGAACATGCGGGCCACTTACGGATAGTATTACAGACGCTTCAGAATCGTAAATTATATGCTAAGCTCTCCAAATGTGAATTCTGGCTGAACTCAGTAGAATTCCTTGTCCATATGATATCTGATGAGGGTATTAGTGTTGACACTCAAAAGATCGATGCAGTAAACAATTGGCCGAGACCTACAACACCATAAGAAGTCCATAGCTTCCCAGGGCTAGCAGGATATTATAGGCGATTTGTAGAAGGGTTTTCCTCTATATCAGCACCATTGACTAAGTTAACACAGAAAGCTACTAAGTTCCACTGGTCTGACGCTTGTGAATGAAGTTTTCAGGAGTTAAAGAATCGATTGACATCTGCGCCAGTGCTCACTCTCCCAGAAGGAACAAAAGGTTATGTGGTATATTGTGATGCCTCGGGTATAGGTTTGGGGTGCGTATTGATGCAACATGGGAAGGTGATTGCTTATGCATCAAGATAATTGAATAAGCATGAAAAAAATTACCCGACCCATGATTTGGAATTGGCTGCAGTAATATATGCTTTGAAGATATGGGGGAACTACTTATACGGCGTCCACGTCGACATCTACACAGATCACAAGAGTTTACAATACATCTTCATGCCGAAGTAGTTGAATTTGAGGTAACGTAGGTGGCTTGAATTATCAAAATATTATGATGTCGAGATATTGTACCATCCTGGTAAAGCCAATGTTGTGGCAGATGCTCTTAATCGTAAGTCAATGGGAAGCTTAGTACATATTGAGGCAGGTAGATACGGGTTTACTAAAGAGCTTCATCAGCTAGCCAATATGAGAATTAGATTGTTAGACTCTGATGATGGAGGGTTTACTGTACAGAATGCATCAGAATCATCTTTGGTAGCCGAGGTAAAAGAACGACATTATGAGGATCCTACCTTAGTACGATTGAGAGAGAGAATTCAACAGTGTAAAATTACGACTTTTGATACCGGAGCAGATGGGGCACTGAGATACCAGAGCCGGTTATATGTGTCTGATGTGGCGGGGTTGAGAGAGAAGATTATGATTGAGATTCGTCAATCCCAATATTCCATCCATCCCGGCTCGCCAAAGATGTATCATGATGTTAAGGAGCAGTATTGGTGGGATAATATGAAGAAGTCTATTGCAGAATTTTTAGCCCAGTGTCCTAATTGTCAACAAGTAAAAATCAAACATCAGAAACCTAGTGGATTGCTTCAGAATATAGAGATTCCGACCTAGAAATGGGAGGTTATTAATATAGACTTCATTATTGGATTACATTGATCCTATCATAAGTTTGACTCCATATGGGTGATAGTTGACCGACTTACAAAATGTGCCCATTTTCTTCTAGTTAAGACAACTTACATAGGTGTAGATTATGAGAAGTTGTATATGAAGGAGATTTTTAGGCTTCATGGTGTGCCGGTATATATTATATCAGACCGAGGAGCGCAATTTGCGGCTAAATTTTGGAGGTCTTTTTAGAAAGGTTTAGGCACACAAGTGAATCTCAGCACTGCATTCCATCCACAAACTAACATACAGGCTGAACGTACCATTCAGACACTTGAAGATATGCTACGACTATGTGTTCTAGATTTCAATGGGAATTGGGATGACCATCTTTCACTCATAGAATTTGCGTACAATAATAGCTACCATTCTGGTATTAAAATGGCCCTGTACGAGGCACTATACAGGAGGAGATGTAGATCAACACTTGGATGGTTCGAAGTCGGTGAAACAGAACTATATGGGCCAGATTTGTTTCACCAAGCCATTGAGAAGGTGAAACTGATACAAGAGCGGCTGAGGATGGTGCAAACAGGCAAAAGTCTTATTCTGATGTCTGATGTCATGATTTGGAGTTTGAGGATGGTGATTGGGTTTTCCTAAGGATCTCGGCGATGAAGGGTGTTATGTATTTTGGGATGAAGGGTAAGCTGAGTCCGCGGTATATCGGTCCGTACAAAATTCTTCGACGAATTGGACATGTTGCTTATGAGTTAGAATTTCCATCCGAATTGGAATTTGTCCACCCGGTATTCCATGTATCTATGTTGAGGAAATATATTGGAGACCCTTCTCGAGTCGTCCCTATCAAATATGTACAAGTTATAGAGGATCTATCATATGAAGAAGTGCGAGTGTCCATATTAGATCGACAAGTCCGCAAGCTAGAACAAAGGATGTAGCTTCCGTCAAAGTATTGAGGAGGAATAAGAATAGGGAAGAAATTACATAGGAAGCAGACAATGTATATATCCATAATGCTTGATATAGCCTTGTGAGACTATACGTTGGGTTTAAATGCTTGCAAGTTTTGCTAGTATCCATTTTATAGGGGAAACTCGGCCAGAAATTTCCGTTGGAATCCACGATGAGTTAGGCTCCCCATAAACCCTTACATTCGAGGACAAATGTTCCTAAGGGGGGGGGGGGAGGGTGTTACAACCCATATTCATGTATGTTGGTTCATGCCATAAGTTAGTCGACTTAATTATGAGAAGGTATTATCTTTGAGATGATAAGAAGTTAATTCTATTGGTCTTAAATGATACAAGAGTGTATAAGGGTGATTAACAAGTATTAGAAGTTAAACGAATCAAGGATGTTGTAACCCGTATTTTTGGGTAAACCTAGGTATGCTTAATATTATCAAGATTTTGTGTTTTAGGGTATTTGAATCATATAATATCCGTATCATATGTCTTGAAGTCAAATGAGTTATGAAACAAAAGTCGATAAAAGTTGTCGCAACTTATGTTCATAATTTTACTTAAACTTTAGGTGAAATGTTACTAAGCTTTTCTCCTAATTTACTTGGAACTACGGGGTGATATACCCATCAAATTGAATATCTGTGAGTCTAGTTTCCAACGCATTAAACCGTTTACCAATATGTCATCGGAGTAGAGAGATATAGGCATTGTTACGAGGTTGCTCAGGCTGCTAGGTGATAAGTAGGTGTGTCACCTACTTAGTTAAATGAGAGCCCAAAAATAGGCAATTTAGGGTCAGCCAAAGAGCCCATTAAAAGGCTTATCTCCTGAAATATAACCTTCATTGTATGTCACAAATAACCAGACCTAAACACCTACAAACTTCCTCCCAAAAATTATCCACAAACCCTAATTGATTTTCTCTCTCTTTCAAGTTCTAATTGGGGGTAAAACCTAGAGTTTGAAGAACCAAGATAAGTTCTGAGTTATCCAACAAATAAGATGAGTTTACTGATCTCTTTAATCCATTGTTTCTTATGTAAATCCATGGTAATTCATTCTATACTTGTAAGAACTCACGGGATGGTGATCGAAAGCCGTGAGTTGGAGTTATTCACTTATAGCGGACTGTTTTGCGTTGCTGTTGGGCTGTGTGTTTTACTACTGTTTCGTGGAGTTTTGGAGGAGTAAGGGTGTGGAGAAACATCATATAGATGTAGGGTGGTGGTCTGGTCGTTCGTCGTAACATTTCTGGGTCGTTTGAGACTACTACGGTGGTCATCTTATGCATGAAGTGATTAGGTTGTGTGGACTGTTTTAGGAGGCTCAATATGATTATTATTGATGTTGTTTCGTTGTTTGGTGATTGTTTTGACTTGTATGAAGTCATATATATAGGGGAAGTGCTGTCCGTTCCATCGTAAAATATGTTATGGTTGATACATAACATTACGACGCTTAAACGATAACGATAGTATCGTTTCTCTTATTGTAGATTAAGGAGTCGTGACATTTGAATAGCTTGAGGTTGGGCAGTATATATACAAGGTGCGTGAGTCTATCCCTTTACTTCTTTTTCACGACTCCGATTGTACATAATGCGATGAACGAGCTTCCAAAGATACTCTACTCTTAGAAGCTAGCAGTACTTACATTGTTTCCCTTCTTATGGAACGATTGATGTTGAGGTTGCTTCTCTTATTTTTATGTTATCAATGTTGTTGGTACATCCTGATTCTTATAAGATTCATGATTAGGAGTTAGTCCTAATAACGTGTACGGAGAATATCGACCTTACTTCACTCCGAAAGGTTCAAAAAATGATTCTAATAAGTCCTACATGCATTATATATATGTATCTATTTTACTCTACCGAGACGTGCTATAGTCATACGAGTACGACACCTATTGTGCAACCACTGATCAGTTGGATTTTACCGAGCTCCACGTGGCTGTGTATGTTTTACCGAGCCTATTACAACCGGGTACGATATGATGATGATGTTGCCCATCGAAGCATATGTTTTAAAAGTTTATGTATATATATATATGTATGTATCATGCATTTCATGTCAGTAGCCCTCAGAGGTACCCAAATGTTAGAGGTTGTATATACTCTATCCCTGTTTATATTACTACTCTTACTTATGCTTTCCTGCTTTACATACTTAGTACTTTATTCATACTGACGTCCTTTTTATTTGTGGACGCTGCATGTCGTGCTGCAGGTCCTAGTACACAGGTAGACACAACTCCCCCACCACCGTAGACTTCCCAGTTTAACGGTTATTGGCAAAATCCTTTCTGCGGACTTGCCGTGGTCTTGGTATGCATTTTTGTTATAGATATTATGGGTATGTCGGGACCCTGTTCCGGCAATGTTGCATCACTTATGATCCTCTAGAGGCTCATAGACAGATGTCGAATCATGTATAGTTGGTATGCCTTGTTGGCTAATTTTTGTTGTATAGTCTTTCATGGCAGCATTGTAGATCGTACCTTATATGTAGTTTCTTAGTAGTCTTGTCATCCCATGTGATGTATGGTCATGCCATTATCTTTCATTTTTTATTGTCCATGATCCATATCTACCATTTATATTGATCTCGTCGGCCCTTAAAGATAATAAAGAAGGTTAGATAAAATGTACGTTGGTGCTCGGCAAGTATAGCCCGAGTGCTAGTCATGATCCTCCAGTTTGGGCCGTGACACGTGAAATGAATGAAATTTTCTTTTCTTATTTTTCATGAATCAATGGGCCTTTGGAGTTCATGGTGAACTCTAGCCCAAGACCATAGCCACTAAGTTGGGCCATCTCCTTCGTTTTCATTCAGTGTCGGCTGGAGTTTGTTGCTGCCTGAACTTGAAATTGGGCCTGACTAGTTTCCAGCCCAACAACAGAGTCCATTCCCTCACTTACTTTATATGTCATTGGCATGTTTTATATACATATTGTATTTGGAATACTAACATTGATATTATATATCCTTACGTTTTCTTTCTTTGGTGTGATTATTTAGACGTGACCCTAGGATAACTAATCTTATTGGATAGGAGGTAAAGTGATCTTCTATCTCATAAGATTCTAAATTCTTCTGAATGTATATTTCAATTGCTAAAGCCCTTTGCCTAACCGTATTTTCTAACGTATCTTACTGACAAGGATACTTGCAGAATTCAAATGAAAAAAGACTTTTGGAAAATGTCTTCAGGTGAAACCTTTAGGAAAAACTCGATGGTCAAAACATTGTGGTAAGAGTAGCAACTCTACAATGTAAGTCAAACCCGTATTACATAAAGACGAACAAAAACTTTGAAAGATCGAAATGATTAAAAATGGGAAAGGTACAATTCATTTTCACATTTCCTAGGATACACGAAAGGTTTGAATATCAACACAAACTTTCATTTTGAAACAAGTCCCCATTTTTCAAATAAGTTATATGACATTGTTCTAAACAAAACATTTCTTTGTGGATCCAGTTTTCAGTAAATACTTCATCACTTATAGAAGTTTTCACATAAAATCCACATAGTAACTTTAAAATTATCTGGGATATAAAAAATTATTTTCCCCATGCTTAGCCTAAGTTTAAGGAACTACTTAATGCAGATTTTAAGAGATGCCTAACCTTTCCCCCTTAGAATAACTAGAACCCTTACCCGAATTCTCACTAGTGTAGCAGACTATTATGATATTGACCTTTATATACTTATAGGTACCCTAGTATACCTTAAAAATTAGGTGGCGGCTCTTCTTTTATCAACTTCTGAAAAACCACAAATTATATTTTATTTTGACCTGTGCAAAATCGGGTGCAATAGGCCTAGATTTATATCCAGGAGATCATCTGGCTGCATAACGTGCCTATTTCCATTATTTTAGATCGAGGCACTCAGTTCACTTCACATTTCAGGAGAGTACAATAGAGTTAGTTTGGTACCCAGGTAGAGCTCAATACGTCCTTTCATCCGCTGACCGACGGGCAGTAAGAGCTGACAATTCAGATTGTGGAGGATAAGCTTAGAGCATGATTCATTAACTTCGGAGGGCAGTGGGACTGATTCTTAGGGGTGGGGATAGTTTTGGAAAACCCGATATTCAAACCGACATCCGAATATTTGGAGTTTTGGTTTGAATTTTTGAATTATGGATTGGATTTTGGATTTAGTTTTTAAACTCTTTGGATTTCAGATTGGATATTGGATTCGGTACTTCAGATTTGTGGATACCCAAAGATCCAAAGTTTTTATACTTTATATTTAGTCCATTATCCATGTATCATTAGTAATAAGTCCAATCCCTACCCATCAGACATTATCTCATATATTCAATACTAATTACTAAGTTACTATTAGAATATTTTTTATTTGGACATAGATTTATAATTGCTACTTCCTATTAACCTTACTAATGTATTGCTTATATGTTATTGATAATGATTTCATTACTTGAATACTTTATTTAGATGAAGGCAGTGAGAAAGAGGAACTTTTTAGGTAATTTAACATGAATACTTTATTCAGGTGTTTATTTTTGGAAGAAGAAGAAGCATCTAAATTTATAGGCTCAAAACCGAAAATCCGAATATCCAAACCGATTAATTCAAAATCGAACTTACAAAATCTGATCCAATCCGAAATTATTTGGATTGGAGTGGGATTGTAATTTATTTAATTCAAAAACCAAATACCCAAGTCGAAGTTTTCATATTCAATTCAAACTGCCCGAAAGCCCATCCCAACCAATTCTTATTGTTGGACGAGTTTTTATATAACAATAGCTATTAGTCCAACATGGATATGGATCCATTAGAGGCCTTGTATGTTCGACAATGTCGTTCCCCATTCTGTTAGTTTGAGGCCGGCGATGCTAGGTTATATGGTACTGATTTCGTAAAGGATGCCTTGAATAAGGTAAAGTTAATTCAGGAGCGACTTCACACAGCACATCTAAGCAGAAGAGTTATGCGAATAAGAAACCGTGTGATATGTTATTCATTGTGGGAGATAAAGTACATTTGAGAATCTCATTGATGAAAGGTATCATGAGGTTTAGAAGAAGAGGCAGGTTGAGTCCAAGGTTCATCTGTCCGTTCAAGGTTTTGGAGCGAGTTGATAAGATTACATACATGCTTTCATTTCCTCCTAGACTATCAGTATTTCATCTGGTATTCCACGTATCTATGCTCCAGAGGTATCATGAGAAAGGTCCCATGTGTTGGATTATAACATAGTTTTGATGGATCAAAGTTTGAGTTACGAGGAGGAGCCAATTTCCCTAAATCGCACACGAAAGTATACGCGATCAATCAAGTAATAAAGAGTGAGCATCGTATCATTCCCATGAAGAGTTGTGATCAATTATAAACTAAATCAAGCAAGTTATAATTTATCGACTCAATGTCACAATGCACTCATGACTTGAACACCCAACATCGTAGAGAAGTCTAATAATATTACCTATCAATAACCAAGCCATATGCCTTTACAACAAAATCACTGAGAGTAAGTAGGATCATCACAGTCAAATCTCATGATCAACTATACTTTAAGGACTCACATATATCAAAAAAATTTACTCTCACAAAGAAGTCACATGTATGTAATTGGTACCATATGCTTGCCTTTTATGTAAATCTCTACTAATGTAGACTCGCTAAATCAAAAATTAATTAGGATTTTTTCATGGTTGAAGTGTGGGCTAAGGGACGATTAGGATATATTTTATCAATAATGACTAACCCTCCTAAGCACTTTAACACATCACATATTTCTTTAAGCGCAAATTTTTCAATCCCAACTTCAATTCCACAAATAATATCACCCCTAATGTTCCCTCTTTCTTTAAAAACTACTTTAATTCACACCCACTAGCAATAAAAGATGTTAATATATTTACCTAAACAACTTTTTTCTTCTCTTGTTTCTTTTTTTCTTTTTCCTTTCTTTCAATAACAATTTCCTCTTCTTCTATCGTTTCTCCTAGTGGTGTATTCCTTTACAAAACAAGTGCACCCTTCTTCATTTCATTGGTTCCACTCAAAAGCCACCCAGATTCTCTGCTTACTTCTTCTAGCGCTCATTTTACAATTAAAGTTCTTTAAGAAGTAAAAGAAGGGATATAGGCTTGTAATGTGATTTCCAAATAAAAGTCTAGGGACTCAAAAAGGGTTTACTAGGTATAAATTTTATTTGTGATAAGCATGAACCTCAAAAAGATCAAAGAAAGCCTACAATTATTTTTTAAACCTAGCATCACCTATAATTTCTCTTCAACTTATATGCCGGGAAATATCTAGACTCAAATGTAATACATGGACTACGCTAAATCTCACCACACATGGCGCATGGCTTGCTACAGACGATTCTATTCTGACTCTCAACTAATGCAAGTATTCACTAAGCCACGATATATTAAGCATTAAACACAAAGTTAATATAAGTCAAGGAAATAAGACATAGGCGTCACAAGAAATGCTATGCAAGCATACATGGAATCTTGAGAATTTAATATCGGGAAGTTATCACATGCCAAAGTCTAAATATGCTACTGTCAACCAAGTCAAAGGCGCATGGGTTAATCAACCTTCGTCCTTTTATTTCCTAAATTCTAACCTACTTTAAAAATAAAATAAATTACTACTTGTTCAAATTACATCCTAAGAAAAAGAACCGAGGCACAAAACATACCACGAGAGATTTTTACTACTTACAGAAAACTAAAAGACATGTATTTGGAATTTTTTTTTTTTTTTGTGTTTTTGGTTAGACATTAATCCCTTAAGAAAACTGTCTAGGAGATCTACCATTGGGAATAGTCAAAATCATTTCTACTTTGTTTTTGGTTTTATGTATTCTTGCTTTTTTTTCTCACATATCAAATTAAACTATAACAGAATCAAACTAAAAACTATCACTAAATAAACTATACAAGAATTTAATCTAAATCTAACTAAATTAAAATGAAAATAATCAGCTTAAAATTAGTCTACTATTTACATATAACGGAGAATCCCTCCCACCCCACACTTAAAGTATGTAATGCATATATAAAACAATTAAAATCAAGAAGGGTGGTAAGAAGACTTCCTGATCATACATCGTCATTGATCTCGTCCAATTTCACTCCTTTAATCGAAGTTATGAAAACACTCTATGCAATAGTAATACCCAACAAGTGTGGGGGTTGAATTCCGCAACTTTAAAGCTTGTTTTATTGGTCGGGGTGTAATTTAGCTATCAACACCCAAGTACCCACTCAATACCTATCGACCAGAGAGTGATTTTTCCCAATTTGACTTTCTCAAGTCCAAATGAATATTGAACAAAACGGTTGATAAAAATCTCAAGTCGGGTTTTACCATATTTAAGTTCAACCTAATTGGTCTTATCAATCTCTCAATTGAACAAATTTCTTGCTAGCCATGTTTTCCTAAACTAAGTCTCTCTTTCTCAAGTACATACCAAGTAAAATAGGCATGAGTTAATGTTTGCAACCATTAAATTTAAAAATAAAAGCAAGAATAGGGCTAGATAATAAACACCCAACCATAAACAAACATTAAATGAAACACCCATTAAGTTTACACTCTAGGGTTGGGTCAAAACCCTAGTGAAAATCTAGCTACTCATGCTTAAATTGGAAGAAAAAGTAGAAGAAATGATAATTAAACCCATATTGATATTAAAATGATGAAATCAATATTTAAAAAACTCAAAATAGAAAAAACTACTAAAAAAAGTAAAAAAATCGTCTACTGTAGAAGCGGATGTCAAAAGTTGACCCAAAAAAATGAAACTCTTCTATTTATACAGGGCTAGAAATTTCAGACAAAAATGCCCTTATTCTGCGGCCGCACAATCCCATGTGCGGTTCACACTTTGCTTTAGCTTGATAGGATTGGAAATTTGCGGCCGCATAATTCCCAACTGCAGCCACACTGCTCTCTTTCTGTGATTCGCATAATATAGTATGCAGTCGTACCTTGGTCTTTTGCGGTCCGCACAAATGCGTTTGCAGCCACGTAGCTTTTCTTCAGCAGCCGCACAATAATTGTGCGGTCCGAACTTTTGTTGGACTTGAGATTAAGGTTCTTTGCACTTTTGCTCTAAACCAGCTTCTGGGGCCACACATATCATGTGCGGACCGCACTTTGCACATTTATCTGATGGAAATTTCTTCACACCCTACGGCCGCAGATGATATTCTACGGTCCGCACTTCTGAGCTTTTGTGCCTGTTTTTCTGCGTGAGTTCAGATTACTCCTTCTTGAGTTGGATTTCTTCTTGGGGGCTCATCTTCCAATATTCCTGCAATTAAGTACATTTCATCAGTTTTTGAAGACACAATTAAGCAGTTTTGAACCAAAAGGAAAGCTAAAAGGCGCTAATAAGTAGTCAAAATCCCCACTTATCAACTCCCCAAAACTTAAGATTTTGCTTGTCCTCAAGCAAACAAAGTAATTCCCACCTCCATAAGTTAAGAGATATTACAACTAATCAAAAGTGAATCAATCACCCATCAATTGGGAACAACAATCACCCACAACACTTATGAATTATCAACAAGGCAATAAGTTAAACTTTTAAGCACAAATAGGCTTATTGTGACACTTGAGCATCAAGAGTTGACTTTTTTCCTCAAGGAAGCTAGCTCTTTCATGTAGGTCATTATGGATCCCAAACTCCTCCTCCATTACTTTCCCTTTTCCTATGCCACTTAAGAATTTAGCAGTTAATCCAAAGATTTGCGAAAGGTTCGCTCATCTCTCTCAAAAGAATGTCGCAAGTACAACTTTAAGTACCATAGGCTCACCCCTCATGTAAATTACAAATAATGTAATCTCACTCAGTTGGAAATCACGTAGGGCTTTTTCGGACTGTAGTGAAGGCTTTTGGACTAAGTTTGGATATGCTATGATAGAACATGTTCATCTTTCCTTAAGCACTCCATTTTCTTTTCTCGGCTCATTCTTTGCCAAGTCTTTGAGGCATTTTCTTTTCCTTAGATGAATTAGAGAGACCTAACATCACTATTTCTTGGTCATGATAATCATTTCTCCTTCTTTTCTTTCTCCATGCTTTGCATCAATATTTTTCTTTGAATCGCTTCAACTCTTCAACTTATTCACTTTCATTTTCCAGTTTTCTTTTTGTTCTTTCTTTTTCTTATCTTTCCTTCTCTTCATTTAATTTCTCTTTTGTGCCTTGATACCTTTTTCAAACTCCTCGTGTATCCCCAGACTTACGTTTTTAGCTAATTGTTTCACTAGAGAGTTAAGGAAAGCTCGGATGCCAAGATATGATCGCGACAAAATGGGTAAAGGCTTGTAGCATGGTTATCAAATGAGAAAGATTTAAGGCTCAAATGGGTTGACTAGAGATAAAAACATTGGTGGGACATGGAAAATTTCAAGCGGGTCAAGCAGCGCCTACAATCACTTCTCAAGGCAAGTAAATCTTAAAATTTCGCCTAGAAACACATTCGGGGCAAATTCTAGACCATTTGCACAGGTACTTTTACATGAAACAACAACATTTCATCTTAAACAGGATAGAGTCGAGGGCCCACAATGAACATATTCAAGATCGAAAATCACTATGATTCGACTAAACCACTCTATGATTGCCTAAGTGAACACAAGATTCAAAAGGTTACTAACTAGAGCTATTTCTTTCTAAAAACCTTGTTTTTAACCATAAGCACATAGTTAAGTGTGTTGGTACCAAGTGAATCATGTTTGAGACTTCGAGCATGACTCAATTAGGTCTTTTCATTCATTAATACTACTATTATTACCCAAACACCAAAAACGGACTCAATCCCTTAAGAAGATTGGAAGATTCACCCGGTTCACACAAAAAACTACCTTTAGAAAGAACCGTTGCATTATAAAAACCAAAGGCTTATTATCCACTAATACATAAAAAGAAGCTATTAAAGCAGAAAGAAGCTACTAATTAAAAAAGAAGACAAACATAAAGATAACAAAACTAATAAAGCAAAAAGATATTAAAAGCTAAATGGATATACATAATGAGGGATAAGAGAAAATTATACATAATAAGAAAGAAGATGGAAATAGTAATAGGTTAATTACAAGACAAATGTGTCATAGGTATCAAAGTACATAATCAGAATCATCAAAATGTCAAAGAAACTCCACCCCTCGAATACAAATATGCATTGTCTCCAATGCTTAATAAAATAAGAGTATAAGAAGGGTGAGAGTGAAGAAAACTTCTTGTTTACCGTGAAAATGATAATTACAATTATATCTGATTTTGTGGTTCTAAAAACATGTGATCTATTTTAATACTAGGTTTTTAGGCAATAGATTCTAAGTGAGAGGCAAGAAAAATGAGATAAGAGCGAAGGGTACTGGAATTGTGCAAAATGAGCGGCTATGAAATGAGGTCCCGAGCTTGTTGGAATAGAGCATCGAGGTTGAGCTCGAGTGCATGACAGAGGGTGATCGATTGAGGGTTAACAGCTTAACAGGCCTCGACGATGTCCTCTTTATGATCAATAATGAGAAATAAATGAAGAACGATTAATGAACAAAATAAATGAAAGGCAATAAATCAATGGAACAATTGTAGAGAATGTTTGAGTTAGAGAGCAGAGAATGTTCTTGTTCTTGTATTGAACATGTATCTTACAAAGTGAGAAGGGTCCCCTATATATAAAAGGGGAAATCCCAATATAGTATATGTGTAATTATTACAAAGAAATGCAGCTGGTACAACTATTTAATGTCTCGGTATGGACTTGTACTATTCTTGTAGACTTGGTCAGCTTTAACCACGTGCCTTGTGGGGATTTCCCTCTTTTTCATGATGGTCATCGATCTGCACCTTGACTCGAGGTGTATCAATCATTCAAACTACCTTCTCAAGGGATGCACCTCGAGGCTGAACTTCAGATCCTTCTCTGATACAATCGAGGTCGAGGCTCGGAACGTTGTAGAAGCCCTAAAATCGACCTTCCTCAATCTTACCGTATACAAATAGTCCCCGTGTTTCTTGCAATGAAAAGACAAGAAACGATTTGAATTAATCAACTTTCAATGCCTCCATCACCATGTCAGTCATGTCATGTAAGCAGCTGATATGATAAGAGAGATGCCCAAAAAAAATATTCACATAGTTCTTGAAAAGACTCGAATTAATCACAACAGTTGGATGTCTCTTGGCTTTTCCCAAAGTGCACGGTTGGCCCCTATAAATACTCCTTATTCTTCCCCTTATCTCCCATTACTCTTTCCAAGCTTTTAAAAAGTGCTCTCATTACTTCTCTCTTGTATCCTTTTCTCAATCAGCTTTCTCTAGTTTCCTTTGAAAACTTTCAGTAAAAATGACGAATGCCTCCAAAACTATTCTCCGAGATGATAAAGCTTCGTTATCTTCACTTTCCTTTAAGTTCAAGGCAACGGTACCCCCACGTCTTGAGGGATTCATCCTTGGACCCTGAAAAATAACCTCTGATTTTAAGGTCGACAAACCTTCTTCGAAGCCGGGACGATGTGAACCCATGTCCTGGTATATTAGCCTAATAACAAATATCGAAAAGGTGATGGCTGACTGCTGCTGGGGAGATGCGGTGCAAGTGGAAATTCCCTCTCGGGAGGAAAACATAACAACCGATAAAGCTTGCTTCCTTAGTGTATACACCTATCTATTTACCCTAGGCCCGGTAGAGCCGTCCTCACCATCGATAGACCCCTTGATTATCGATTTCTTCAAGTGATATAAAGTGACGCTAGAACAGATTCATCCATCATTTTGGCATACTATTTTCATGATCAGGCATTTTGCAAATATGGTCGAGGAGATGAATTTTACCCTCGACCACCTGATTAGGACGTACAGTCCCCGACTTTATCGAGGTGGTCTGATTAAGCTTCAATGTCGTGCCACGAAGGTTTTCTTTGCTTGCATCAAGACAAGGACAGAGGGTGGATGAGCCGCTTTGTTCGAGTTAATACCTCGGACTTGATTCCAGTTGAAACGATGCCATTCCCTGAGGAATGGAATATGAATCGTAAACTAATACTTTAATTGAGCTTTTTTCACTTTCTTTCGTACCAACTTCCCCTCGAACTAACTCCCTTTGATGATGCAACTGCTGCATGGTACCCCGATGCGGTTAAGGATCTCTCGGCCTGGGTTTTCCAGCTCGATTCGACTTGCCCGTATGCTGAGCGCGTATGGCGCGACCTGGCCAGGGGCTGATGGGAAGCTAATAATCACGGTGGGGCCTTCCCTCTTGTCATACCTGAGTTCTTTAAAAGAGATATCCGCCAAATATATTCTAACTTCTCGTGCTTATGTTATGTGCTTATGCAAGCCTAGGGGAGGCCTCTTTGATGAGGGAAGAACCGCCTGGGGAAGCAGATACCTCAAAACAAAATGAGGAGAAGAAGAGAAAAAGGAAATCGCCGGCTGAGTCTTTGAAGCCAAAGATGGCTAGAGTGCAAAAGTCTAAGGTTGACTCCGCGGCCTTAAAAAATGATTCTCCGATACCGCCCGAGGGAAGTGGAAGCATAACTGCTTCGGCTTTTGCTGAGCTGGTGACTGTTGAGCCGAGGGCTTCTAAACTAGAGATCGATAATGCCATCCTGCCTCGGGCCAAAGAGGCTTTCGAGGGTGGCTCGGATGATGTCTCTAAGCCGATTGACAGCCAAAATATTCCCCGGGCCAAAGAGCACTTGGTAGATGAGTTAAGGGAGCCCAGTTGTGAGCCGAAGGCCCAGATCGATCCAGCCAAGGTTATTGATGTAGGTGATTCTCCACCAGTTCCAACATTTTCCCCGAGGGAGATACGGGATGCCCATAATATAGAATCTTCCGATGGAGGGCGCCTCTCGGAGGGAATGATGTAACTGAAGGGCACATTGCTATGGCCAGAAGAATCCCGAACTTAATGCCTTGCACATTTTCGAGGAAGCCGAGAGGCTCTGCAAACATGTGATTTTTTCGTCGATTGCTTTGAGCTTTGATCATTATTTTTCTGACTCTCCTTCCTTTATGCTTTAAGGAGAAAATTCTTTATAATCGGGCCACTACCAAGTTTCAGGCTTAGTTGGCCCATTACGAGGGGGAGTGTAGGAGGTTTTTATCGGAGGCGGACAAGCTCACGTCTCTCTTTGCCAAAAACCAGGAAGAAATGCTTGGCCTTCGAGCTCGTTTAGGAACGACATCTCGGGAATGAAGTGATCTTTATGAGCAGGTAACATAGTCTTTGTATGTTTTGTTTTTGTTCCTGCCCGATCTAAGCACTTAACACTTTCGGGCTGATCTTTGCAGCTTAAGGAGAAAGATGCCCTGATGCGGGAAGGGTTTAGAGCCAGGGATACCGAGATCCTTGAACTCAAGCAGTGTGTGAACTAGATAACCTCTGAGGGAGATACCCTCCAAGGGAAGTTATCATTGAATGAGCATCATCTTCGGGATGCAATGGTGGAGAGTAGTAAGTATAAGGACCTCTATTCTAAATCGGTCACCGCGCTATCTTTGATTAAGGCTGAAGTCGATGAGCTCATATCCTCGTACAAAGACGATGCTACTGCTGCAAATGCCCAGGCCAGGAAAGTATCTGAGGAGGCTGAGATTGAGCTTGACCGAGCCATGAAGCATGCCCGATTAATATCTCGGAGGGAGGCTCTCGAGGATATATATGTAGGGGCCCTCAATTTGTCCGTTGAGATCGATAGGGTGAAGATCCTAGAAGAGGAATCGGTGGCCCTACTTGCTTCCGAAGAGGATTCCAGCAGTTGCTTAGAAGATGATGAAGATGAAGGCAAAGTCCCCGAGGGAGGAGAGGCCGTTGAAGTCCTAGGGTTCCAGGGCCAAGCCGCAGAAGGCATAACCTCCGAGGGAGCAGTTGAAGGCACACCCCGACGGTATATTAGGTTTTCATTTGTTATTTTTCCCTGTGTAAGGGCCTTGACTTTGAGCTTTGTAAATAAGCTTTGTGAACCTTTATCATATATAAAAGGATTTTCGTTACTCCTTGATTTTTCCTTATTTCTTGGAATAGATTTTGATGTTTGTCGATAATTAGCCCGATGAATTGGACTTCGAAATGGAACCCTTGGGGTCATGAATTGGCCCTGAAGCTTTTTAGGCTGGCCCATGGGCTCTTATGTATTAGGTCGGCACGACCTATAATATGGCTGGCGTTTAGGCTCTAACGCATTAGGTCGTTACGACCTTTAGTGTAGCTGACACTTAGGATCTTATGCGTTAGGTCGATGCAACCTCTAATATGGTTAACCGTTTAGGGCTCAATCCTCGAGTCGGGTTTCAACACGAGCTCATCGACCCTTAAGATTTTTAAATCGGCCTTGAGGCTCTTTAGGCTGGCGCTTAGGCTCTTACGCATTGGGTCGATACGAACTTTAGTGTGGCTGGCGCTTGGGCTCTTACGCATTGGGTCGGTACGACCTTTAGTGTGGCTGGCGCTCAGGGTCTTACACATTGGGTCGGTACGACCTTTAACCGGTTCTTTTCGAAGTATTTTCGAAGTAGTTGGAGGCCTGTGATTTTATGGCGACGGTCGAACGTCTCCAAGTCGTGTTAGTTTGGTTGGAGCCTTATGACCATTGTCATTGTGTTTGGCCGTAGCCTTTAAGTCCCTGAGTGAGATAGCCTCGACATCTATATCGAGGGTATGACTTTTTAGGGTTCTTATAAGTTTGATATTTAGCCTTGACTTTGATATCAGGATTATGCCTTTTTATGGTCTTACAAATTTGTACATGCCTTGCTTGAGTTCCTACAGGTTTGTACATGCCTTTCTTGAGGGCTTATGAGCTCGAAGTTTCCGGTGTTGAGGTCTTACGGCTTCGAGTTTTCGATGTTGCCTCATTGAGGGCTTATGAGTTTGATGTTTCCGGCTCTGAGGTCTTATGGCTTCGAGTTTTTGATGTTTCTTCATCGAGGGCTTATGAGTTTGATGTTGCCTCATGAAGGTCTTACATTGTTGATATTGTTGGTGTTGCCTCGTGGAGGGCTTACATTGGTGATATTTCTTCATTGAGGGCTTACGAGCTCAAAGTTTCCGGCCCTGAGGTCTTATGGTTTCGAGCTTTTGACGTTAGTCCCCGAGTGATCGGGAATTTTCTGGCCCTGGAGCCGTTTCTTGCGAGAATAGTGAATTTATTTGGAGCATGAAGCGTTTTGATGATAAAAGACCCTCCTTCGATTACTTGGTGCAAGCATACATGTTTTCGCCATCGAGGGTTCGATTATTCTATGCGGACACGGTTCATTCGACCGTTTAGTCCGTTACATTATTCTCCTGTCGAGACCCTTTTCAGCATATTTTGATTTCTTCGAGGAGGTGATCTTCCGGGGGGATGACCCTCGGTATCTGAGGTTGATTGAATCAAAGACTTGAATACTTGTTGGTTTCTCCATAGGTAGCATATAGATGTTGCCTCGTTAAAAACATCATTGGTAAAACCTTATCGAGATAAAACCCAATCGTAGGAAAGGAGTGCAATGCATGCTTTAAAACCCAAGGTCTTCAAGTCAAAGAATGTTTTGGTGTCTTTTATCGGACACCTGTAAAGAACTAGTGTGAAGCATAAAACGAAAGGGAGAAGGTTATACCTTAGCAATAATAGCGTTTGAGCATTTATATGTTCCAATGGTTTGGAAGCTTCTCGTCTTCCATGGTGCCGAGTTTATAGGACCCTTTTCTGATTACTCTGAGGACGTGGTACGGTCCTTCCCAGCTCGGGCCTAGCTTCCCTTCATTAGGGTTTCGAGTGTTTAGGGTGACTTTCCTTAGGACTAAGTCCCCGACTCTGAAATGTCGGAGGTTTGTTCTCCTGTTATAGTGGGTGGCCATTCGGACCAGCGAAGCTTCTCGCTTCTCATCTACTAGTTCGAGGGCTGTAGTCATGGCCTCATTGTTTGAGTCCTTGGTGTCATGTCAGAATCTGGGGCTTGGCTCTCCGACCTCAACCGATATCAATGCCTCGGACCCGTATACCAAAGAGAACGGCGTCTCTCCTGTGCTTGATTTAGAGGTTGTCCGATATGCCCATAGCACCTCAAACAACATTTCTCTCCATTTTCCTTTCGCATTTTCTAACTTTTTTTTCAAGTTTTTAATGATGGTCTTGTTTGTGGACTCGCCCTGACCATTTGCACATGGTTGGTAGCGCGTTGATAGGATTCATTTTATATTTTGATCCTCTAGAAACTTTGTTTCTTTGCCTCCGATGAACTGCTTCCCGTTATCGCACGTTATCTCGGAAGGGATCCCGAATCGGCACATGATGTGATCCCAGATGAAGTCAATGAGTTCTTTATGTTATATTCTCGTAGAATTTTTCTTCCACTCATTTTGAGAAGCAGTCAGTCATAAATTAAATAATCTAGTTTTACCTGGAACCGTTGGTAGGGGACCAACTATGTCCATTACCCATTTCATGAATGGCCATGGTGATAAGACTGAATGCAGCTGTTCACCGGGTTGGTGGATCATTGGTGAAAATATTTGATACTTGTCGCATTTTTGGATGAATTCTTTGATGACCCTTTGCATGCTGTCCCAATAGGAACCTGCTCTAATCATCTGTCGAATTAAGGAATCGGCACCGGAGTGACTTCCGCAGGTGCCCTCGTGGATTTCTCGGAGCATGTAATCAGTGTATCCTGGTCCCAAGCATACTGCTAGGAGCCAATAGAAGGTTCTTCTATATAGAGTTCCATTCTCGTCGAGTGAAAATCAAGCTGCTTTTGTCAGAAGGGCCCTTGATTCTTTTGGGTCCGTGGGAAGATTCCCACTTACCAAATAATCGATGTACTTATTTCTCCAATCCCAAGTCAGGCTGGTGGAGTTGATTTCAGCATGACCTTCTTTAATCACTGATTTGGATAGCTGAACAACAGTCCCGGGAAGTATGTCATCGTCCTCAACGGATGATCCCAGGTTTGCGAGTGGATCGGCCTCGCTATTTTTCTCTCGAGTTACGTGGACCAGAGTCCATTCTTTAAAATGATCTGTTGGTTGATTTCCCAATGCACACGCAAGTGTACGTGGTCGACAAGTAATATAGGATTT
>ML312078.1:0-24909 GCA_005239505.1 Nicotiana paniculata | reverse complement strand
TGGCCCAAACCTTTGGCACCTATTTGTATACATTGTGATAGTCAAGCGGCAATAGGGAGGGCAAGGAGCATTATGTATAACAGAAAATCTCATCATATACGACGGAGACATAATACCGTTAGACAACTACTCTCTAGTGGTGTTATCACAATTGACTACGTAAAGTCTAGAGATAACGTGTAGGATCCACTTACAAAAGGCCTATCTAGAGAGACAATTGAAAGATCATCAAAGGGAATGGGGTTAAGGCCTACGACAAGTCATTATGGCGGTAACTCTACCTAGCTGACCGGAGATCCCAAGAGCTAAGTTCAAAGAGATCAAACAAAGTCATGAATGATGGTTCAACATTGTCAAAATAACTCAACCCATTCTCGTGATGAAGACAATGTTCAGAAATCAAGGTAAAACATTAAGGCTTTTTGATGAGTCAATAAAGCTTAAAGCTTTTTAATGATTTGCTAAGTCTGGAAGGATATGACCAGACAGTGTGTCTTTAGGATTACACGTTTAGAAATCACCTATGTGAGTGTGAAATGTAAGCCGCTTCAAGGGGAATGAAAGTAAAGGCCCATTCTCTAAGCACTCATGAAACCAGGCGGTGTTCATGGCTGAAACGAACACAACCGTGAGAACCATAGATGGTTAAGGATTGATTGTGTGACTTATGTTGTCTAGGTATACAACAAAGCTCGACGGTTCAAAGATATCAAATCTACCGATTGACCGAGTATATCCAATATAAGTTCACTACGGAAAGTTCAAATGGAAACCTACTTATCCAGATGCAATTAATTTTTGCATGTAAAACACACATACGTTCGTGCATTCCTTTATTTTTATAGTCATTCCCCATTCATGTGGGGGATTGTTGGTCTTTAAGCTTGGTATAGCTTAATTTTAAGCTTGGTGTAGCTTAAAGAGAGTGAATGGAAAATGGTAGGAAAAGAAATGGAGGAAAGTGAAATTTTGAATTAGTGCACTTTGTCCTCATTGGAAGAAGGAAAGAAAATCTATGTGTATATATAAAGAAGCTCTTCTTCTAGCTCTTAAAGAGTTGAGAAGAAGGCAAGCCTCGCGCTGTCGTCGTCGCTCGCTCGGCTTCGGATTTGGTCAAAGATCGATTGATTGATTAATCTTTTTGGACAAAGGTCCGGTCCGTTTTTCTTTCCCAGATTATTTTAAATCCGTTTTTAATTTTCCCGCAATATTCACACTTGTTCCAACAGTTATGGTTGTTCTGAAAGGTTGCAAAACCTTTCCAAAAACAGTACGAAATTGGCTATAAATATGCCTTGAATCCCAGAATTTTTACTTACTAAATTTTCTGATCTTCTTCTTCTTCTGCACAAAATATTCCAGTGTGTTTTACGACCATCGAGTGGTTCGCCGATCACCAGAGTTTTTGGTACCGATACGCTAGTGAGTTAAATCGTTCTATCCTGGGAGGATATATTCCAAAACCTCGGGTACTTGAGGGGAATAATTTCCTTAAGGACACAGTGTGTATTCAATGGGCTCGGTTTATGAATTAACGTTCTAGTTCTATTAACTTTTCTGTTTCTGTATTTTCAGAAAGTTTACTGTTTTATTTATTTTACAGCAATACAGATTGAATAACAATTTTAGGTCCACACTCTTATATTGGTCGAAACAATTCTTTATCATAGTTTATCCTTTATTAGTTGAGTTGCTTTAGGGAAATGATGTCTCGTAATTTTAACATTATCTTGTCTAAATTCAATTGCAGAAGAGGAGACCGATCCATACAGAACTCCGACTAAACAAAATATGCGCATGGCATTATATTGGCTTGTACAGGGCTGCCAACCGGGAGACTCGCTGCTATTTCATTATTCTGGTCATGGCTCAAGGCAAAGGAATTACAATGGCGATGAAGTGGATGGATATGATGAAACTTTATGTCCCCTGGACTTTGAAACTCAGGGTATGATTGTTGATGATGAAATCAATGCAACAATTGTCAGACCTCTTCCTCACGGAGTAAAGCTTCATGCCATAATAGATGCTTGCCACAGTGGAACTGTTCTTGACCTGTCATATCTTTGCAGAATGAACAGGTAGGTCACTACTCGTTGGTAATTTTCCCTATCTTTCCGTGTTAGAAGTTGTTGTCTATTGTTTGAAGCATTTAGGAGTAACTGGATGTACAAGAGGTTAAATGTCGTGAAATATGCATAATGGGTATTCATTTGACACCTGATGGAAGCTAATATGGAGCAAAGATTGCAGATGTATATGTTGTTCTATTTTCATCAAAGATTGGAGCGGATAAATGAGAGTTGTCTCACTAATAAGTTCTTCTGACCTTTGAGATATGATATGTTCCATGAACGACATTTCAGTTCGAGTGTAATTGATTCGACTAAACGGCAACATCTACAATTATTCTGAAGTTAGGCAATACATATGGTGCACAATGTAACTGTCCTAATACATAAGACATCTTGGGAGTATTCATCATTGAAATGTTTTACGCTATTTTAGTTTTTTATAAGTCATGTCAACTAATTGATCATTCTAATGATTCTTATTCCCCTTAGCCATCAGTTATCTTCAGCTTTTAATTAGATTCCACTCTTTTTTATGATAATGCTTATTCTTCTAACTTTCTGGAAATAGGAGCGGACAATATGTGTGGGAAGACCATCGTCCTCGTTCTGGTGTCTGGAAAGGAACTAATGGTGGTGAAGTAATCTCTTTTAGTGGTTGTGATGATAATCAAACTTCTGCTGATACATCTGTAAGTTTGATTAGTCTTATCCCGATTTAAGTTGAAACTATTAGGAAACAACTGATGACTTGATGTGCAGGCTCTTTCAAAAGTAACTTCAACGGGTGCTATGACTTTCTGTTTCATTCAAGCAATTGAGCGCGGCCATGGAACCACATATGGAAGTATATTGACTGCAATGCGAAATGCCATTCGGCAAGCTGGAAGTTCAGGGGGTGACTTTGGTGGCGGTGCTGTCACATCTCTCATTTCCATGCTTTTGACAGGTGGTAGTGTTGGTATGGGTGGAGGCTTTAGTCAGGTAACTTCAACATATTTAATTAATGCACTACTGAAGTGTAATGCATTCTTTTACCTTAATTTTCCTGAGATGTAGAATTTAAGTGTAGTTCTTGACCTTTTCCTTTTGTCGCACTTTTTCAGGAGCCCCAACTAACAGCTTGCCAGCCATTCGATGTGTATGCGAAGCCATTCTCCTTGTGAAACTCCTCCTGGCCTCCCCCCTCCTTGGTGTGTTTGGATTTGGATTGTTTGTAAAGATAGAAATTTTATCGGTCTCTATAATATGCTGCTTATGCATGAGAATGCGAATAGCTTTCTGATGGTTCTTAATAATGGAATTATTGTCAACATAGCTGGCCCTTAACTGTTGCAGTATCCACTGATTTACTGAATTTTCTTAAGGACCTCTGTTCAAGAAATTAGCTGAGATGTGACCCTTTTTACTATTGGTTGTTCAGACTTGAGAAATTTGATGCTTACATTCCTTTTTGCTGCTCTGTTTGTTAAAAAAGTTGTGTTTGAAACCTTTCTTGGATTAGACTACACACCACCTCTTGGCCTTTGCACGACATGCGACGGCTTGGACGCCGAGTCTCTATTTTAATCATCAGAATACTATTTTTGATCCTTGCCTTCTCTAAATTTCTTATTTTTTTTAATGATCTGTTTTGCGCTCTTTATTTTCTCTATGAATTCCTCTAAATATTTTTCTTTTATTCAATTCATTAATCATACAAGTGGAGATGTCTACCTACTCCCTGAAGTGTCGGGCAATGATTACTAATTACTTAGGGGAGTGAGCTTTGAAGAAGTGTTTGCTTGAGCCCTTCAATATAAATAAAATAAATACTTGGTCATTGTTATGTTTGTATTAATTACTCAGGATACAGGAGACCAAATGAATTTGCTGCAAGCTTTGAGTAACCTGGTATCTGTTTTTCGTATTTGTGAAAATTGCAGTTTTAGTTCCTAGTTTAATCAGATGGTACAGTTTTTCTTTGTCCTATTTTTTCCTCAACAGAAAAAGGGCCAAAACCATTGAAAACGGAGCATATATGCCCTCCGTTTGTTATTGGGCACAAAAATACCTTTACCGTTAGTCAAATAGAGCACATATACCCTTCTCCACTAACAGAATCCACATCAGCTATAAATTAACATTAAAAAGATTTTTTTTGCTGAGTTGGAGCTCCACATCAGATTTTTTTTTTTTCATTCAAGATAATTAATGACATCCAAGTGGTCACCGGAAAAATTGTAAATCAAATTTCCTGCGTTCTATTTTGTCTAAGATATGCTCCATATTCAATAGTTCAGGGGCATTTTTAGCTCTTTTCCGCTTTCTTAATGGGCTTATAATACTATAAAAAAAATGCAAAAAGGGGACTTAATATGTGAATTGAAAGTTGTGTGTCTTTCATATGACACGCTATGATTTATAAATTATTCCTTGTTGGACTTAATTGATTTTTAAATATACCATTTGCTTATTATATAGCAAATTTATTTAAGTTTTACGACATTTATAGCAGGTATCAGCTTATTTTGATAAGTGTTTTTTTCAAAATACTTTAGGAAAGAAGCAATTTGTGTTTGGCTAATCACTCTGAAAGCACTTTTGAACAATAATTTGTGTTTGACCAAGCTTTTCATAAAGTACTTTTAAATGTCAAATTGCGAATAAGGACTGAATAGATTTACTTAATAGTTGATATTATAAGTAGACAAATAATCTCAAAAATTTGTCATTACAGACAATAATTAAATCTTTTCAATCTATTTAAGTAAAATATGAAAATAAAATTTAAAAGTACTTAGTTCTTTTAATATAAGTTAAATATATTAAAAAACATTCAACAAACATAAAGGCATTCATCCTAAAGTCACTATATATTAAAAAGTTATCCTAAAAAATAATAAGAAATATTTATACATTAATATCCTAAGTATTAGGTTCAATAGTTATTTTGGTATATACAATATTTCGTTAAGGGTATTTTTGGTAAGAAGAAAAGTCAAAATTGTTTCTGCTTCTGCTTTTGGAAAGAAATTATTTTTTTTATTTCTCAGAAACTGCTTCTGCTTCTTCCCAAAAGTATTTTTTTGCCCAAAAAAAGCTTGGCCAAATACCTAAGTTAAGAGAGAAAAAGTGGTTTTGGGAGAAAAAACACTTTTGGGCTGTAAAAGTGTCTTATGCACGATAATGTTTATATCTTTTTTGAACCTATAAACTAAGTACTAGAAGCAGAATTATGTTTGAAATTATTAAAGCTAGTGGGGCAAACTTTTGTTATGCCTACTATGAGAAAAATTCAGGTGAGTATTAGTAGAATTCTTTTTATTTTATTTTATTTTCAATAAGTAGCATAAAAAGGTACTTTGGGGATTTTATTTATTTATTATTTTGTTGGGGGGGTTTCGCATTGACAATTATACATGATATTTTTTTACTTTTCTCCAGTGTTAAAAAAGTTTACACGAAAATAGTCAACATCTTCAGTTTTTACTTCGCTTATTTTTAAACTTCCTTACCAAACAAAAGAAGTTAAATGATTCCTTCATTTTTACTTTTGCTCCTCTGTCTCTTGTTTTTACATCCCCCTACCAAACATATTGATTTTGTTATTTGTAAAGATATCTTAAATTTTACACTCAAGGTAATTAATCTTTGGGGTTACTAATTTTGAATATTATTGCCAAATTACTGCAAACTAAAAAGATTTACCAAGCATCTGAAAATGTGTACGTGTATCTCATGAGAAAATACTTATCTTTTATATATGTCAAGCAGGTCTAAAATAAAAGATTATAATGCACTCAAACGTCAAAAGATGGGTGTATTTCATGTGAAGAAAGGACTTTATCTTTTGACATATTGGACTCGCTCTAAGAAAAAAAGGAACATGTGTCTCCAAACAATAGTGTTGTTGATCTATGTTTTTACTATTTTTAGTAGCCAACGGTTAATGACGTCTAATATAACCAAAAATGTTTATTGATATTTGCATCAAACAAAAATAATTTGACCTTGAGAGTAATAAACTACTATGAATATACGTATTACTTAATTTTAGTTATGTGATAAAAATATATATATAATATGATACATACTTTTGTATTTTATAGTTTGATAAAATATATATGCTCCTATAAAAGACACATATTTTGCATTTTATAGATTTGGTATGAAAATCAAAGTGTGAGTATTTCCTTTATTCCATTTATAACAATTGACAATTCAATATATGCTGGAATTTGAAAAGTCAAAAGTACATATGATAACTAATTATATGGAGAAAGTGTGTTCGATTTAGTAAACCTACAGAAAGTCAAAAGGTCATATGCTAGTAACTTATATGGATTATGGTGTTCAATTTGGTTATGATTTGTATTATTTAGGTTATGTGAAAATACATGAAATTATTTTTCAAATTTCGTAGTGGTTAAACTATTTTCTTTTTCTTTTTAAATCCGTAACAATATAATCTCTTAAATTTATTACTTGCATTTCGTTCTGTGATCAATATTAAAGAATATTAAACAAGTCACGTTGTGATCAATCTTGCTTGAGCATATTAAATCATATTATTTTAATAAAATTCTTGTTAAAACTTGGTTTTACAACTCAAGTTCAAATATGTCTTATCCTTCTACATTTTTTTCTCTTTTTGTTCTTTGCTTATAATTATTGTATTACGTTTACTTAATATTGTCATACTGTCATGTGATTTTTTATTAGTTTACCAACTGACCTAATTTATTGATTATTTTATTTATAATAATCATCCATAATCATAATTTTTTTATTCTCATTTAATATATTTTTATACTTTATCCTCTTACTCGAGACTCTTTTATCATTTAAATGTATCAATAATATTATATTATCTAGCTATTTAATTTATTTATTTAAACTAATTCAAAGTATAAGTTTAATGAAAAGTATATATTTAAATTAATAGTATAACCACATTTTCGTGTAGTTTTTCATTTACTTGTCACTTCATTTAATATAATTATCCAAATATATTATAAACAGATATGTAAATTTTTTATCTTACTTAAATATTTATTTTATTTTTAAAATATTGATCTAAATTCTTAAATTATTTCAATCAGTCAATAAATTTGTTTAAGTATTGCATATTTATTTTATTTTTAAAGCTAATTATTAGTATAAATATCCTCACATTATTTCTAATGTATTTTTATTCTTCAATTTTTATTTTTATTTTTATCTATTACACTTCAGTTACGTGGCCTTAACCACAACATGACATTCTTTAGTAATCTACTAATGTAAAGTTCGGTATTACAATTATTTTATTTTAACTTTCTTAAGTCTAGTATGTAATAGCCTATCCTAAGACATGAAAGCTGAAAATATATATATATATTTTTTTTAAAAGATGGAGATAGAAGATTTATGTTAAATTTATGATAGAGTTGATATTAATTACTTCTATTAATAATATTATTTTAAGTATTAATTATTAATATTATCCTAAAATTGCCAAATGACTTCTTATTAGCTTACCACTTGATTTCACCACATTACAATTCACTTATTTTATCTATACAAAAAATATTGACAAAGATACGAATANAGAACAAAACTAATAAAAAATGCAATAATTTTTTTGAATTAATAAATTATATATATATATATATATATATAATTTATTAATTCAAAAAAATTATTGCATTTTTTATTAGTTTTGTTCTAATTTTTCTACGTGTCTTACTCTTAATATTTTACTCGGCGTAACCACATTGTAAATTACTATTCTCTTATTAAAATAATATTTTAGAATATAAATATAGATAAATAATGACGTTGCATATATCATATCAGTCAAAATAAATATTTTGTATTAAATAAACACCTAAATTAACGTTGAGTTGGAAATGTATCATGAAGGGAAATCAATCCAAATTCACTCCTTTCGCTTATCGCTTGGACCAAAATTAAAGGGAGAAATATTTCTTGAACAATTTAGATTGGATCTTGTCATAATCTTGTTAATTTATATTAGATTTTGTCATAAAAATCTATTTAAATTTTGTCTTAAAAGTGTCAAGTGGCTTTTTTTCAATATGTCACTTGGCTCAACCTCATGCTTCACTACCCTCCTTTAATATAATATAGATAGATTAGATTTTTTCATAAAATCTATTTAAATTTTATTTTAAAAGTGCCAGGTGGCTTTTTCTCAATATGTCACTTGGCTTAGCCTCGTGCTTCACTACCTTTTTTTTTAATATAACTAGCTTTAGTGTATGTGCGTTGCACGTGTGATTAGAGTCAATTAGTAAAATATGTGTATGTGAAGAACATGTAAATCAAGTTATCAAAATGCTAAGTTTTAAAATGTCTACATTAAGTTAATATTTAAAACAAATAACTTTGTACAGAGAAAAGTATAAGGAGTTGTCATTTATTTGAACGAATACCATAAAGAAAATTAATCAATGACAACCAACTTATAATATATTTTGTCTTCTAATGTTTCATTCTTATTATTTTTAAGTTTGTATTTTTAATAGTTTGACTCTTACTACTATATTATAATCTATTTTATTGTGAATTTTGAAAAGAATGACTTGATTTTTTCGCAAATTAGTTAAATCAAAGACTTTTTTGGTTAATTATGATTGTTCTTAATGTTAAAGAGATTTTTTTGTTGTTGATTAAAATCTTAATAATAGCTCATACCAAGTTTTAAAATATTTAATTGTAATTATAAATTTTATCTAATAAGAATTTTACATTCATATAATAAAAAAATCATTCAGGGTATGTATCCTAACTCAATGAGTGTTTGAGTTATGAAATAAAAGTATAAGTTCATGACAGTGTACTATAACTAACTCAATTAAGAAAAAAATATCTCATATAAATCTTCAATCATCAGTTTATAGTCCAACTTAAAATTTATGCCACTTTTCAATAAATAAAGTTAGTATGTTTCATTTTCAGTTTCAGTAGTACACATAGTCATTGAAAACATAAATAGTGGATAGAATTTCACACATATAACAAACAATTAATAATCCATGAGTTTCAGATGAACACAAAATCAAAGTGCCCTAAAAATGAGAAAAGACATTCAAAGGGAATACTAGAGTAAGTTAGTAAAATACATTGGAGAATGATTCAGAATTATATTTGAAAGAGTATATTTAGTTTCGATATATCATTATCGAAGGAAATTAGTATTTAAATAATTATAATACTGATTAACTCCATTTTCGTTATATTTAAAAATAAATAGTTTTATGACAATTTTAAAATTTATTTTTAAAAGTAAAATGATTGACACACATTTTAATTGGAGAACACATAATACTTCTTAATTTGAAGAGCATATCTTTAAAAAAAAATTACAAAAAAATTTGTAATTCCTATAACATAATATTGAATCTAAATGATTGGTATATCTGTTTTTTGGTAATTAAATTTTGATATTTATTTTATATTTTTGTTATGATTCTTCAAAAGGCAATTAATAAAAATAATTATATATTTTTAGAGATTTGGAATAAAAAGGGTTATCACATAGTTTTTAGAAGAAATTGGTTCACACGTAAAAAAAATTGAGCACATACATATTATTAATTTGAAGGGCATATCCTTTGGGGTAAGCTTACACATATTATATTCATTTTTGTGACATAATATTAAATCTAACATAATCGAAATCGTTATATATTGTTATTATAATTCTTCAAACAATCTTCAAATTAACACTAATTTAAAAAAATCGTATCTTTTTTTTATAGCTATTGGAATGAACAGTTAGGTCAGTAGTTATGTAAGGTTTAAAACTGACTACTAAATGTGTATTTTACAACCAATAACTTATTACATATACAAAAAACTATAGAAGGTTATTTATTGGAATAGATGAAAATATTAATAATAATAAATGTCAACTTATTTTGGATACTTATTATTTCATTCTTATTTCTTCTATTTTGAAAATTTAATCAAGTTAATTTTTAATACTATATTATAATTGATTCAACTTTATTTTCTAATCTCTTTCATCATCGGTGATCTTTTTTTTATTGAAATATATCTATTTAAGCCAAGATTTTTGTCAACCCGAAGATAGTTTTAATTGTACAATGAATTTGGAAAATAATGAAATTAATATTTTTTTCTAATTGGCTATTCTAAATGCTTAATTATTTATTTTCAGCAATAAAAGATATAAATTATATTTTATTAATTTAAATTCTTAATATTAGCTCATACCAAATTTTAAATATTCGATTATAATTATAGTTTATCGAATAAAAATTCTTTTATCAAACGAGTGGAAAATAATTTTATATATTTTTAAGTATTTTAGTATAGAAAATAACTTCACCTAAATCAAAACATAAAAAAAGTTACTTCGTCATCTTAATATAATATAATAATATAGATAGATTCCATTATCCTAAATGCTATCGTAATAAAGGTGTATTAAGTGTGCAACTGTGCATAAAAGTGATTTCACAAATAGTATTTGATAGCTCTATTGTGATGATACTAAGTGTGATTACCATTTATAAGTAGTTTTGTTCGGTCATTCCTAACTTTCACTTATGGAAACTTAGTAAATAATTCCTTCTGACTAAAAGCATATATTACTACATCTATAAATAAAATTCATATTCAACTAAAGTTCTCTGATATTACTTATTTGTGTGATATTTGAAAGGCCTACTATATTTTACATATAGTTGACTTAATCAACTTTTTGTAAAACACTCATGATTAATCTACCAACCTCCTAAATTTCAATAATTTAAATGAATTACTCAATAGGAAAACATCTAAAGTTTTAGCATGCTTTGGAATTACCCAATCAAGAAATGCTTTCAAATTGATTCTCTTTTAAAGGTGGCCATATTTTGCAAAAATACATATCTCCTTTTCTTCACCATGCAAAAAAAGAGAAAAAGAATAAACCAAAAATTAAATTATGGAGATCAATGGTGAAAATTGGAAAGTTATCATTTGGGTATCTCAAAGTCCGAGGTTCTGCTCAAAATCAAATGAGAAGAGTTTGTAGCAAAGTTGTAACGGAACGTGTACACTTTATGGGATATTTCTCCACTATATCTAGATTCTCAAGTCATGCTGCGTGCTAGGGTGTACAAAGAAAATCGATAAATCGTATTAAATTGATAATTTGAGTTAAATCGGAAAAAAAATTCGATGTGATTTGGTTTGATTTGATTTGGTATTATAAAAAAACTGGCAATAATTAGTTTAGTTTGGTTTTAACTAAAGAAAGTCAAACTGAAACCAACACAACCCGATAGTATATTTATACAACTTAAAAAAAATATTTTATAGATATAAATATTTATTGTAGTATAATTTATAAATATTTCTTAAACATTTTCACATTTTTGTTTCTAACATATTATTTCAAGTTTGGACTAACATTCTTGAATGTAAATAAATTTTATAGCCCATAAATGTAGTAACTCAAACAAAGTTCAAATCAATACTAATACTAAGAAATAAATTCAATTCAACAATGGGAATGACGATAGTGTTGGTCATCTATTTTTAGTTTTACATTGGTTTATAAAAAAAATGCATATCTTAATTTATTTTATTCTTTAGTGCTAAGTTATGTAATTAATAGTACTTATGAGCTATACTTATTTTAGCATGACCCATATAGTATTTTTAGATTACGTTAATTTTTATTATAGCTTATTAATTAGCAATATTTGCTTTATGCAATTTTTATTATTTTTGTTATTGAATATTTTAATATAATGCTATGACTTATCTCATATTATTATGTTATTTTATTGAAAAATACATTATATAGTTGTATCTTCTTAGGAGCTAAGAAATATTTGGCGAAATGACTTCCTGACCACTTAAACTTGTAGGGATTTTGAAAGCCGATACACGAAGTTTGGATTTTCCCATTTGAACACTCGAACTCATGATTTCCTTAACTAATAAACACACCTGACCCTTGAGCCTATGCGCGTGTATTACACATACACACACGTGTCCATTCAGTCATGAAATGACCAATCCAAAAGTAAGACTCCACCCAACTAATGACATGTGTAATTTTTAAATAAAAATTGTCACCTATATTTATATTTTAAAACAAAAATAAATACAATAAGAAAGAAAAAACTTAAACCCTTCCGGCTTCCTCTTCCCCGTTCCTTCCCATCACCCCCCTCCCCCTTACACCTGCAACTCATTCGTCTACTTCCATATCAACACTCCCTTCCTAGGTTCTTCTTCGTCTTCTCCTCTCTCTCAAAATTTTTCTTATTTTTTTCTATCTAAGTGGATTGCAAGAGAAATTTTCCGATCATTACTGTCGCATAATTGATTTTCTTTAAAGTTTCTGACAATTAATCTGTTGTAGTGGCCAATTGGCGTGACCTCCTCAGCAACAGGAACCGATTGGTCGCATCTCGACCAACTTGAGCCCGAGAGTTGCAGGTCTTCAGAAGTGGTGATTCCTACAGTGAAATCTCCTGATTTTTGGTGGAGAGGTAGTTTTTGGTGTGAAGAACAATCTTTACGACTTGGAATTGCAAGATTGAATGGTTAAAAATTGAAGAATAGTCAGATATATGGGTTGAACATGGAGCTTTTGAGTTTGATTTATCAAAATTTTGTTTATGACTTTAGTTAAGCATAAAAGGGGAAAATACGGGAAAGGGAGAAGAAGATAAATGGAGAGGGGTGGGGGTGGGGAGATAGGGGCAAAGACAAATGGAGGGGGTGGCTTTTCTCTAAATCTGACCCGATGAATTTTTTTATTTTTTAAATTAATTATTTATCTTTTTTTTAATTCTTTATCATTCACGCGCTTAATACCGGTGGTTAACACGCAATTGGCCACATCAGCTATAATATTGTCACCTAAGCATAGTTAACGATCAAAGGTGTTTATTAGTAGACATTTTCTCAAGTGGAGGTGTTCAAATGGAAAAATCTAAGGTTCGTGTATCGGCTTTCAAAAGCCCTACAAGTTTAAGTGGTCAGGAAGCCATTTCGCCGAAATATTTGGAGCACAAGTTATATATTTCGTGTTTATGAAGACTTTATCGGGAAAAGAAAGCGAAAACCTCGAGAAAAATCGAGATTGAAAAATTCGATTTTGTTGGTTTAATTTGGTTTATAGATTTAAAAATCTGACACCATTGATTTGGTTTGGTAATTAAAAAATTCAAACCAATCCGACCTATGTACACCCCTAATAATAACGATAAGTTAAACACCGACATCGAGCATAAAATTATAATTATGTATAAAACAAAAAGTACATTGATTCTTTTGGCTCAGGTTCAGTCATTCAATATGTGAAATTTATGGGTCCGATTAATTCAAATTTGTGTCAAATAAAATTATTGAAAGGAGGTAAAGTATTCATTATGAAAAAAATTTCAATTTTTGAGGCTCAAACTTAAAACGTCTTAAGGGTTGAAAATTTTCACCGCCTCACCACATCTCGTGGCAAAAAAAGGACAAGAAAGGATCATTAGGTAAAACATTGTGTTTAACTAAAATATAGAAGGAACGTTAAGAAAAAAGTAGGGGCCAAAATTAAAGTTTTATCAATATTTTTCTCTACTTTCATTCATTATATAAAAAAAATAAAAGAATGTTAAAAAACTAAGCTCAAAGTAACAATATAGAGTAAGAAAAACAATCCAAAAAAATGTGGAAAGGAAGAGAGAACTATCTTATTTCATCAAGTGTTTTCCAATTGCGTACAATGTGATACCTGTAACGACCTGGTTGGTCGTTACGTAGAACCTGCATTATAATTATTGTTCGTGACTTGTCATAGGTTGGTTATACTGTTATTGATGCGTTAGAGTCGGTAGGCTTGAAATCGGAATGGGTGTAGTGAGAGTTTAGTCGCTTAGTCTTTAAAAATAGCCTTGAAGTTGGAAAAGTCAACTGAGAGTTGATTTATTGGTAAACGACCTCAGAATGCAGACTTTATGGCTCGGATAGCTTCGTTAGATGAGTTGGAGCTTAGGAGTGTGTTCGAAATATTTTTGTGAGGACCGGTGTAGAATTAGGCTTGAATTGGCGAATGTTAGTTTTTGGTGATTTTCGGTCGGCAGTGGAAAGATAGGATATCGGGGTCGGAATGGAATTCCGGAAGTTGGAACAGGTTCGTAATATCATTTTTGACATGTCTGCAAAATTTCAGGTCAATCGGAGTTGTTTTGGATAGTTTCGACATCGTTGGTGGATTTAGAAATTTCAAAGTTCTTAGGCTTGAATCCGATGTAAATTTGGTGTTTTGATGTTAGTTTTGGTGTTTTGAGAGTGAAACTAAGTTTAAATAATCAATTATGATGTGTTGGTAACTTTGGTTGGGGTCCCGAGGGGCTCGGGATTGATTTCGGTTGGTTAACGGGCATTTTTGGACTTAGAGAATTGTTGGTTTTCTGGTTTTTGTGCAGCAGGGATCTGTGAATCGCGATCGCATGGCAAGGGCTGAGATTATGAGACTTTTAGGGATTGATTTGAGGGTCAAACAAACTCCGATTTTAGTGTTATTTATATGTACGGACTCGTGAGATGATGAACAGTTTTGTACAAAAAAATTTGAGTTTCAGGACGCGGGCCTGGGGGACGGGTTTTAACCAATTTCGAGTTTTTTTAGCTAAATTTGATATTTTCATATTGGAACTTATTCCCTAAGCATAATTTGATGATAAAAATCTGAACTTGGTAGATTTGAGCACTCATAGGCCGGATTTAGAGGCAAAGGCGCTGCGGAATAGTATTTTAGCCGGTTTTAAGGTAAGTAACGTTTCCAAACTTGGTTCTGAGGGTTCGAAACCCCGAGCTAAATGATTTATGACTATTGTTGAGGTGACGCACATGCCAAGTGACGGGCGTGCGGGCGTGCACCGAGTAATTGTGGTCTAGCTTATCCCATGGCACCGCTTAGTGATCATTCCATGACGATATTTGTGCTTCTATTAATGTGGTAATTGTGAACATGTTAGAAATCATGTTAACTATAAATGCTAGGCTTCACGCCGGAAATACTGAGACCCGAGTGGTCATATATTGTTGTCTCATTTTGTGATTATTTGATGTCATATACTAAGTCCTGTTATAGCATATCACCTCGTATCTTATTCTCAGTATTGTTAATTATATGTATACTTATCATTGTTTCGGGCTGATGGAGGCATCTGTGATCCATGTGAGTGAGACTGAAGAGTAATGACTGAGTGAGGCCGAGAGCCTGTTACTGAGACAGTTATGAGAATGGACTGCACACTGCAGCGATATTTAAATCATGTCTTCGTTGGCTTAATATGGCGCTTGGGCCGCTAGGG
This sequence comes from Nicotiana paniculata, assembly GCA_005239505.1. Classification (NCBI taxonomy): domain Eukaryota; kingdom Viridiplantae; phylum Streptophyta; class Magnoliopsida; order Solanales; family Solanaceae; genus Nicotiana; species Nicotiana paniculata. Next base: position 9,512 of record ML312078.1, on the reverse strand, counting down.
CCCCTATGAAGTCTTTACACCCCCAGTGAGCGCATTGATATTGAGGGATGGATTTTCCCTAGGCATGGACCGTGTCCGAAGTGGATATTATGTGAGGGATGGATTGTCCCTGGGCATGGATCTTGTCCAAGTGTTGTATTCCGGAGATGGACTTTCTCCATGGGGCTGGATTGTCCTTTTTCCTTAGTACGGAGTGACTACGGTCACCGGTTATGCATATTCCGGGATGGAATTTCCCTGGGCCTGAAAGCCATATATAGTACTGAGTGGACTTCTGTGGGAGAGCTGTGAGCACTATGTGCATATCCACACTGGTTTTATACATATATTTTATGATGGCATGTAGAGTATACTGGTATACTTGGCATATTTACTCATCCTGATAAACTGTTAGCATGTCTAAATTATGTATATTGTTATTGTAAAGATTTTGAGGTTTTGTCCGTCACTACTTCTCAGCCCATAGTTTGGGTTCTTTACTTATGAGTTGGTGTACTCACGTTACCCCATGCATCTCGTGTGCAGATTCAAGTACACCGGGACCCGGCAATGGATATTGAGCAGCGGACATAGTTTTCATTGGAGTTGTCGAGGTAGCAGTTGGCGATCGCGACCTCGTCTTCTCTTCCTTATTCCACCTATTGCACTTATTTTGAGACTATGTTGTCTATTTTTTCATTCTTTATTTTTATTTTTTTTCAATAGCAGCTCATGAATGAGTGACACCAGATCCGGGGTTGGAGGTTTAAATTTATTTTTTCAAATATTGTTTTTAAAACTTCAGATTCTTAGTATTATCAATAAATTCGTTTAAAATTATATTTTTACTGGAAACTGAATTTAGCTTAGTTAAAAAGGGCGGCTTGCCTGGTTCCACAAGAAACGCCATCACGACTCTGAAATTGGGTCGTGACAATACCTAAACACTCTATTTAAATAATGATATTGAGGTAATACAAAGGGATGTTATGAGCATGGTATTAACTATTGAGATCATGGGGGAAGATCATAGAGGGGATTATGGAGGTGTGAGAGTTACAACAATAATTGTAAGAAGTATTGGGGGGTTAATGGAGAATAGTAGTGGGAGTAATTTCTTTAGGAGTTATAGACATCCAATACATAATATAATATTTCATAACATTCCCCATGGGATGTGTTTAGATAATGTGCCTCGTTAAAATTTACTAGGAAAAACCCTATGGGAAAAAAAATTATAGTGAAGGAAAAAGAGTACACATATCTAGTAGTACGAATTACTTGCTGCCTCATTAAAAACCTTGCCAGGAAAACCTAGTGGGATAAAACCTTGGCTAAGGGAAAAAGAGTGCAGCGCGTGCTATACTCCCCCTGACAAAAATATCACCTGCTATGTCAGAGACGATGAATTCCAATCTAGTATAACAACTTCTCAATTGTTGAGGTTGGCAATGCCTCGTGAAGAAGTTTGCCAAATTATCACTTGAACAAAATTGTTGAACATCAATCATGTCTGATAGAACTTTGGTGAAATACGTTTTATTTTGTCTCCTTCGATAGTCCTGTCACGACTCCAAATCCACTAGTCGTGATGGCACCTAACCCAATAGATAAGCTAACTAATAATTATTCAATTTCAATAATATTAAAAAGACAATTAAACAAAAGGAATTAACTGAATCTTTATACATTTTCCAAGGACTGGTAGTATAAATCATGACCTTCTAAGAATAGAGTTTACAAAGATGGTATGAAATAGATACATTATTTGTTCGAAAAGTACATAAACAGATTTAATTCATTCTAAGGCTACCATGAACAAGAGGCAACTACAACCGGATCGCAAGTACATCTTAAAATCCAGCTCCCGTCGAACACAACAACATCATCAGCCAACATCTACACGCAAGGTGCAAAAGTATAGTACGAGTAAAATTGACCCCATGTACTCAGTAAGTAACAAACATAACCTTAGGTTGAAAGTAGTGAAGAGTTGGAACAAAGGTCGGGTCCAGTACCAATATCCTACAACAGTTCATAACAACATAATACAAGTAATAAAAGAAGTATCTCAGAAATAAAATGCTCAGCTCGTTTACAATTCTAGAAAATAGGCATACTTTTCAAGTATCTCAGTGAAAACTCAATTCTTTTACCGAAATTGCCAAAAATATGAGTAAGTTTGAAAACTGTGATTTTTCCCAAAAATCCTTTTAACAATAAATAAGATGTTTCATTTTCAGATAGCATGAGGAAAGTACATCTTTATGCCTACATGTCAAGATACAGGTAAAATCATAAATGTCACCAAAATCAAGTAGTGGAAAGGAATATATCTCTATGCATGTATAAGGACGCATATCAAATGCAATGCATCTCAGTGATGAACTCATGTACTCACACTCTCAGAGTACTCAACATCACTGTCTCGCATTCTCTCTCACCACGTTTTAATACTCAGCACACTCAATTACTCAGCACTATACACTACCTGCTGCGGCGTGCAGCCCGATCCACATATAGCCATAAGACTCGTTGTGAAGTGCAACCCGATCCATATATATATAACCGTAAGGCCCGTTGCAGCGTGCAACCCTATCCACATATATATAGACATAAGGCCCATTACGACGCGCAATCCGATCCATACACACACACACACACACACACATATATATATATAATCAACTCCACTCACTGGGGTGTGTGCAGACTCAGGAGGGGCTCCTTTAGCCCAAGCACTATATCGATGCGGCGTGCAGCCCGATCCCATAAATATAATCAATATAACATGTTGCGGCGTGTAACCCGATCCCAAAATATCACTCTCACTCAGGCCCTCGGCCTCGCTCAATTATCAAACTCTCCAGTCTCTCGGACTCACAATGACATGAAACTAACCCAAAATGATAATATGTTGGATCAATAAATGATAACAAAAACTGAGATATGATATGCATATGAATGTGTATGACTGAGTATGTAAAGCAATGAAGCAGATAACTCAATAGCAAAAGTGACCTTAGTGGTCCCAACATGATAAGTGTGTAGCCTAGGCATGATTTATAACATGTATCACAGTACAATAGCTCAAGTACGTAGGACTCTCATGGACATAAGTAAGATCATGTAACCACACAATAACACATAAATAACGGAGTCACAACTTAGATGGTGTGCGCCCACACGCCCGTCACCTAACACATGCATCACCTCAACACTAATCACATAACACATAATTAGAGGTTTCATACCCTCAATACTAAGTTTAGAAGTGTTACTTACCTCGAACGAGCCAATTCCAATACCGAGCAAACCAAACGATGCTCTCAAAATTCCGTACCGCACGTATCGACCTTCGAACGATCAAATCTAGCCAAAAGAAACTGAAATACATCAAATAATGTCAAAGGAAACAAACCCAATTGATAAAGGTCGAATCTTTAATCAATAGCCCAAAATCGGCCAAAAGCCCAACCCGAGCCCCACCGACAACCCACTCAATTATGAGGCCAACCATACTGGTTTCATTCAAATTCGACTCTGAATCGGTGTTCAAAACTCAAAAATTCATTTTAAGAAATTTAGGTTAAAACCTTCAATTTCTCTTTAAAATTCACCAACTAATTGCCAAAATGAAGATAGATTCATGGAATAAGATCAAAACCCAGTGTATAATACTTACCCCAATCCTTTGCGATGAAATTTTCTCCAAAAATTGCCTTAATCCGAGTCCCACATCTCAAAATATGAAGAAAAAACCAAGACCCTCGATTTATAGCTTCTGCCAACATTTTCGCACTTGTGGCACATAAGTTACTTTTGCGGCATCGCTTATGCGACATAACCTCTGCTTCTACAGAATCAGCTGAGAACTCTATCCTCGCACCTGCGGATAGGGCTGCTTATCGGGCGGATTGGGCGGTTATTTACTCTTAACGGTTTGGCTTATCGGTTATCGGCTTTTAAATGTATTAGTCCGCTAGCCACCCGATAAGATATCGGGCGGATTGGGCGGTTATTTACTCTTAACGGTTTGGCTTATCGGTTATCGGCTTTTAAATGTATTAGTCCGCTAGCCACCCGATAAGATATCGGGCGGATTGGTATCGATTTAGATCTTATTGTATGGTTATCGGGCGGTTTATCGGCCTAATTCAATCAAAATAAAATAAAATTTAGTCTCTGTATGTTTAAATAGGTGGTCGACGTACTAAGAGGGACGAAGCAGAAGAGACACCGTGATGGGTAAATCATTTGTCTAGAATCTTATTTATGTTTATGCACATTGGCCTTAGTCCATATGAAAGATTTTCAATTGCCCGTTGTTAAAACAAATGTTCGTCATGCTTAGAATTCTAGGATGACTTAAAACCCATGCAAAGTTGATAAAGTAGTGGTGTAACTAGTGTTGTTATCTTGTTTCAGACATCAAATTCTATCTTTTGTCACAGTTAGATGACTCATTTTATTTGGCTTTCTTTTATTCTAATTCACTTTGATAGAGTATTGGAGGAAGAAGGGTTTTTGATTATTTAATATATATATATATATATATGGAAAACAATTTATAACTATATATATATATTCTTAACGGGTTAACGGATTATCCGTTAAGAAAATTGAATAATTTACCCCAAAACGATAAGTCGTTAATAAAAAAATTTCAATATGTTCCCCGTCTGTTAAATCGTTAACCCGATACCAATAAGCCATTAAGCTTCGGTTTCGGTTTAGTTTTCAGTTTTGGTTCGGTTTTGTACACCCTACATGCGGACAAAAATATACGCTTCTGCGACATCGCAGGTGCGATCCACCATCCGCACCTACGAAATACCCCGTTCATGCGCTCTATCACCTCGCGCATCCGCATATGCGCCCAAATCTATGCTTCAGTGATCTTCCTCACCCAACACTCACCTCACCTCTGCGACACCTTTGTCGCTTCTGCAGCCATCGCACCTGCGCAAAACCAGCCGCAGGTGCGATCACGCTAGAACCAACAGCCTTCAGCAATGCACTATGTAATGAAAGTGATTCGAACCTCGTCCAAAACTCATCCGAGCCAATCGGGACCCCGTCCGAATATACTAACAAGTTCAATAACATAACACAGACCTACTCGAGGCCTCAAATCACGCATAACAACATTGAATTGACGAATCGCACCTCAAATCGAACTTAATGAATTTTGAACTTTTCAACCTCCAAAACTCGTGCCAAAACATAGAAAATCAATTCGGAATGAATCCAAATTTTGCACACAAGCCCAAAATGACATAACGAAGTTATTTCAACTCCTGAAACCACAATCCGAACCCGATATCCATAAGTCAACTCTCGATCAAACTTTTAAACTTGTCAAACCTTCAAATTTCACCAATTCGTGTTGAAACCTTCTTGAAACATCCAAATACAAATCCGGGCATATTCCCGAGTCCAAAATCGCCATCCGGGCCTAATAAAACCATCAAAACTCCGTTTTCGGGGTAAAATTCACAAAAAGTCAAACTTGGTCAATTTTTCCAACTTAAAGCTTCAACAATGAAATTTATTATTCCAAATTGATTCCGAACCTGAAAATCAAAACAGACGATTCACATAAGTCATAATACATCATACGGAACTACTTATGCCCTCAAACTACCGAGAAAAGTACAATTGCTTAAAACGACCGATTAGATCGTTACAAGTCCTTCTTTCAATTGAGCTATGCATGCAGTATCATATTCAATGTAATTGGAATCTTGTTAAATATCATAATATGGAAGTACCTTCACAACCATATAGATTATCTAAACAACGAACCATGCCCTGCATTTGTATAACCAACAAAACCTTGACAATATTTGTTAGAATAAACAAATCTATATCAAGGATATTTTTGCAATATAACACTAATAGTTTCTTAAAATCTCCACATAGGAGTAAACCTATATCTCGCTAGCATATTTTTATACTCATGGTTCTAACAAGATATATTAGTGCACCAATTGCACTAGACACAAAAACAAATATGTACGCCATGATTGGTCTAATCCACATAAGAATTTGATGAAACTTTATTTAATAAGTTTCTTGGGAACCTTAATGTGCTTCAGAAAATGTGATTCCTTCAAAGATTTTCATTATATGCATATCAAGTTTTTCATGTATTTCCAAATTAAAACCTGAAAATAATTTCATCCACCACGGGATAACATATCTCCATATAACTAATGCGAGGATATTTACGAAAAATCTTGTGTCACCCCAGTGCTTTATACTTTCAGGTGTTAAGGACTATCGGTCCAAAATTTCACGTTTTCTAAGCGAAGTCAATCTTGATTGCATATTTTTCATTGACCAATCATTTATATGTCCATATTCTATGACAGATTTATCGGTCAAGAACTCTCATATCCAGAAGATGAAGGTAGCAGAGATGAGGATGTCAAGGTGGACGTGCGGGCACACTAGGACGAATAAGATTAGGAATGAGTATATTCGGGAGAAGGTGGGTGTGGACCCTATGGATGACAAGATGTGAGAACGAGGCTCGGGTGGTTCGGGAACGTGCGGAGGAGAAGCCTTGATGTTCCGGTGAGGAGGTGTGAGCAGTTGGCTTTGGTGGGTACGAGAAGAGGTAGAGGGCGACCTAAGAAGTATTGGGGTGAGGTGATCATGCAGGACATGGAACGACTGCAGATTTTCAAGGACATGACCCTTGATAGGAAAGCTTGTAGGTCAAGCATTAGGGTTGTAGGCTAGGGGTAGTCGAGCTTTTCCTACTTCATTCTGGGGGTGAGGCGGGTTTGATATGGTTGATCTTAGATGGTTAGTGGTTAATGTTGAGTCTGCACTATCCTTTTTGTTTATCATAGTCCCGAGCCTTGATTATTGGTTATTGTTATTGCATGTTATCTATCTTATGGTTTTGATGCTTCTGTTACTATATTTATGGTTTCTGCTGACGTTACTGATGAATTGTCTCTTCTTGTTTTATTTTCGCCTTCCTGAGCCGAGGGTCTATCGGAAATAACCTCTCTGCCACATCGGGGTAGGGGTAAGGTATGCACATACACTACCCTCCCAAACTCCACTTTGTGAGATTTTACTAGGTCGTTGTTGTTGTTGTTGTTGTTGTTGTTTGTATTCTATGACATATTAAAGCTCAAGATCCTCGTCAATATTAATAAAAATTGAGCGCTGCATTATATTAACACTATCGTCGACGATCATTTTTCATCAGTTCCCACATCGCTCAATAAAGACATAACGTATCGAGGTCTCTATTTTTAGCTACTTGAGCCTCTCCCATGAGGTCTTATAAATTGTTATGTCTTGGTGCTCTTATAAAGCACTTGCCTCCTTATTATGATCATCTTGAACATTTACTTATTTTCTTCTTCAAGGGACTTTATCTTTGGAACCGATTTGTCTATTACGCTTCATGCGTGCCATAAACTCTGTCCATCATGGACGTTATTCTATTTGGAGAATTAGCAGCTGGAATATGACATTTAACTTTGGGTCAGCAAATATACCTGGCAACATTTTGGAAATGAATTATAACTTGAACTTCAAGTTCACATTTTCTTGTATGAGGATCTAGATGTATTCATAATAATTCATTTCGCGTATTACTTTTTTAGCTGCCCATTTTCTCCTCCTAATGTTGGGATCACCAACACATTTCTCAACCTTCTTTGGGAACCCATCTTTGTGCATTGTGGTGGCATAATTAAATCATATAGCACAACGATATTTCTAGATAAAAATTATTTGGTTCATGATCCTGAACCAATTATGAATGGGATAATTTATAATAACTTGTTGGCTAGATACATACAAGTGTTGTTGTATATTAAATAATACACCTCATACCAAATTTCTATTTGAGAGTTTTGTTTTCATAACTAATGGTTTAGCTTAATTGGAGGCATACGGTTTCTGTTAAACCAACTTGTATTTAAACCAACATTATCAAGATAAATTATCATACTTTAATTCTGGAATTGTGCTCTAAAAATTTGAGCAAGCAACTTTGCAAAGGTCAAACTGCAAGTTGATAACAAACGCATATGTGACCATTGAATAAATACATATTTCCTTCACCTTCAAAGGATTATTTTGAGAAACCTTATTGTTCTCCTTTTTACAATTACCATAATAATGACTATTATTATTTTGATATTTGGAACGCCCACGTTCATTGGTAAACCACTTGTCTTCATTTAGACTTATTATGAACCGCTATCACATTCACTTCAAGAATGAAGCAAAACAAGTGGGACAAATTTCATGCTTTTGTCACGACCCAATTTTCCTTATGTTGGGTACCATGATGGAACCAGGTCTTAGGGACTAGATAAGCCTAATATTTACTGAATAACACAATAATAAATAACACATAACAACTTTTGAAATGAAATTCTCTATGAAATTTATAATTCCTAAAATCGGTAGTACAAGTCTTAAGCTCTACAGAGTTTTACTACAATTTTCTAAATACAACTATTTGAATAAAGTAAACAGTGTGAATACAAAGCAGAAGGTGACTCTGAAGCCTGCAAAAGCAGCAACAGGTTTACCTTGAGTCCCCGCAACGACAATCCACACAGCTAGCTAATGACCAACTGACTTCACGATACCTGGATCTGCACAAAAATGTGCAGAAATGTAGTATGAGTACACCACTACATTGCCCAACAAGTATCAAGACTTACCTCAGTGAAGTAGTGACGAGAAATAGTCAAGACACCTATTGGACTAAATAACTTTAACAAGTATAAGTATAGGAACATCAGAGTATGATATCTACATAAAGTCTACGCGATATGACAAACAATACAGTAGTTGAAATAAGAAAGGAAAACAACAAGTATCAGCGAAATACCATAATAATGATACACAAGAAAGAACGGAAACACAACCTAAATCCGAAAATCACAGATACGAAAAGGACAAGTAATAACTCAACAATAACAAACGCTTTCACATCAGGTTTTAATCAATAAACTCCACAAGGTACCGAACCTCGGGCTAATCACAACTCATGTGTCTCAATACATCAACCCTAAACACTTGGCATCTTGTGCCCTCATTATACCTCATAACCGCACTGACGACTCGCGTACCAAATAAAGCCATTCTCACATAGAAGGCAAGTAAACAAGGGTATCCAACTATACTCAACAATATCAAGAAAACCTCTTAACCGATAATGATGCTTAACTATGTATATGCTTGTGCAAGTGTCCTAACACAGTTTATACCAATTATAAGCATGAGAAAAGAAACAGACAACACGTAGAATATTTTTTCACAACTTTCACAAGATAAAGCTCACACAGGTAAGTGTACTAATACACAAATATTAACAACAAGAATGCCCTCAGGCCATCACAATGCATCACAAATCAATCCCTGACATAACCTACCTTGTCTCGCCACGTGTGCAATAGTAAAGTAAATGCCCGCCTTGTCTCGTTACACGTGCATAATAATATTCTCACCTTGTATCGCCACATGCGCAACCCCTCCCCCCCCCC
>MDKI01121395.1:0-84395 GCA_005239505.1 Nicotiana paniculata | reverse complement strand
TAGGAACCCAACTCCAATCTTCTAACTCCCTGTGGATATCGATCCCGATCCTCTCGGGTAAAATCTACATCGGCCTCTCCTCGCCATTCTATAGTGGTGTAGGTAGGAGCCGATCAGGAGGTGGGGCCCAACCCCGATGTTATGCCTTTCTATCCAGACTTGAGGCTGAGCCATTCGATACTATTATTACAGGTACTATTTCAGTTTGCAGTAGAGATGCTTCAGTTCTATTTGATCCGGGGTCTACCTGCTCCTATGTGTTGTCTTATTTTGCTTCATATTTGGTTGTGCCAAGTGATTCTTTGAGCGCCCCTGTATATGTGTCCACTCCCATGGGGATGCCATTGTGGTAGATTGTGTATGTCGCTCATGTATGGTCGTTATTGGGGGTCTTGAGACCAGTGTAGACCTTTCGATCCTTGATATGGTTGATTTCGATGTTATATTGGGCATGGATTGGTTGTCACCCTATCACACTATCTTGTATTGTCACACCAAGACAGTGACATTAGCCTTGCTGGGGTTGCCTCGATTAGAGTGGAGAGTGACTCTTGGCCATTACCAGTAGGGTTATTCTTATATGAAGGCTCGACATATCGTCGAGAAGGGGTGTTTGGCCTATTTGGCTTATGTTCGTGATTCTAGTGCTGAGGTTCCCTCTATGGATTCTGTGCCTGTTGTTCGTGAGTTTCCTTAGGTATTTCCTGCAGACCTGCCGGGGATGTCACCCGACAGGGATATCGACTTTTGCATTGATTTGGCTTCAAGCACTCATCCCATTTCCATTCCACCATACCAGATGGACCCACCAGAGTTGAAGGAGTTGAAGGAAAGTTGCAGGATTTGCTTGATAAGGGCTTCATTAGACCTAGTGTCTCGCCCTGGGGTGCACCAATTTTGTTTGTGAAGAAGAAGGACGAGTCTATGAGGATGTGTATAGATTATCGACAGTTGAACAAAGTCACCATCAAGAACAAGTACCGTTGCCGAGGATTGATGATTTGTTTGATCAACTTTAGGGTGCCAAGGTGTTTTTGAAGATTGATTTTAGATCTGGATACCATCAGTTGAGTATTAGGGCATCCGATGTCCCTAAGACAACTTTTCAGATGCGGTATGGGCACTATGAGTTTCTGGTGATGTCCTTTGGGTTGACCAATGCCCCTGCAACATTTATGGACTTGATGAACTGAGTGTTCAAGCCTTATCTGGATTTTCTTATGATTGTATTTATTGATGACATTTTGATATCTCCCGTAGTCAGGAGGAGCATGAGCAACACCTTAGGATAGTGCTCCAGACTTTGAGGGACAGTCAATTGTATGCTAAAATTTTGAAGTGCGAGTTTTGGTTGGATTCAATCACTTTATTGGGTCACGTCGTATCAATAGAGGGTATTCAGGTGGATCCTAAGAAGATTGAGGCAGTCAAGAACTGGCCTAGACCCACTTCAGCTATGGAGATCAGGATCTTTTTGGGTTTGGCGGGCTATTACCGTCGGTTTGTGAAGGGGTTTTCATCAATAGCAGCCCTGATGACCAGGTTGACCCAGAAGGGTGCGTCATTCAGATGGTCGGACGAGTGTGAGGCGATCTTTTAGAAGCTCAAGATAGCCTTGACTTCAGCGCTGGTGTTGGTATTACCATCAGATTCAGGATCTTACATAGTATATTATGATACCTCTCGTGTTGGTCTCGGAGCGGTATTGATGCAGGAGGGCATGGTGATTGCATTTGCATCTCGGCAGTTGAAATTTCATGAGAAGAATTACCCTGTTCATGATTTAGAGTTGGCAGCCATTGTTCACACGCTGAAGATTTGAGGGCACTATCTTTATGGTGTGTCGTGTGAGGTTTTCACGGATCATCGCAACCTTCAGTATTTGCTCAAGCAGAAGGATCACAATTTGAGGCAGAGGAGATGGTTGGAGCTATTGAAAGACTATGATATCACCATATTGTATCATCCGGGAAAGACCAATGTGGTGGCCGACGCATTGAGTAGGAAGACAGTGAGTATGGGCAGTCTTGCGTTTATTCCACTCAGTGCGAGGCCTCTAGCTTAAGATATTCATACTTTGGCCAACCAGTTCATGAGGTTGGATATTTCAGAGCCCAGCCGTGTTCTATCTTGCACAGTCGCTCGCTCTTCCTTGTTTGATGGTATCAGAGATCGACAGTATGATGACCCTCACTTGATGGTCCTTAGGGACAAAGTTCGGCACGGTGGTGCCAAGCAGGTTACCGTTGGAGATGATGGTGTTTTAAGGATGCAGGGTCGTGTATGTGTTCCTAATGCTGATGGGCTTCATGAGTTGATCCTTGAGGAGGCTCACAGTTCTCGGTATTCTATTCACTTGGGCGCTGGCAAGATGTACCAGGACCTGCGACAACATTATTGGTGTAGGAGAATGAAAAGGGATATAGTTGCTTATGTGGCTCGGTGCTTGAATTGTCAGCAGGTGAAGTATGAGCATCAGAGACCAGTGGTTTGCTTCAGCAGATGGAGATTCCTGAGTGGAAGTGGGAGCGTATCACTATGTAATTTGTTGTTGGGATCCCACAGACTCAGAGGAAGTTCGACGCCGTACGAGTTATTGTGGATAGGCTGACTAAGTCAGCGCACTTCATTCCTGTGGCAGTTACCTATTCTTCGGAGCGGTTGGCAGAGATTTATATTCGGGAGATCGTCCGTCTTCAGGCGTGCCCGTGTCTATTATTTTTTAGCAAGGTACGGAATTTACCTCGCACTTCTGGAGGGCAGTACAACGTGAGTTGGGTACGCGGGTGGAGCTGAGCACAACATTTCATCCTCAGACGGACGATCAGTCTGAGCGTACTATTCAGATCTTGGAGGATATGCCCCGCGCTTGTGTTATATATTTTGGAGGATCGTGGGATCAGTTCTTGCCCCTTGCAGAGTTCTCCTACAACAACAACTACTAGTCGAGCATTCAGATGGCTCCCTATGAGGCATTATATGGTAGAATGCAGATCGCTAGTTGGATGGTTTGAGCCGGGGGAGGCTCGGTTGTTGGGTACAGATCTAGTGTAGGAGGCCTTGGACAAAGTCAAGATTATTCAGGATTGACTTCGTACAGCTCAGTCCAGGCAAAAGAGTTATGCCGACCGTAGAGTTCGTGATGTAGTATTCATGGTCGGGGAGAGGGTGTTGCTACGAGTATCACCCATTAAGGGTGTCATGAGGTTTGGAAATAAGGGCAAGTTGAGCCCTAGGTACATTGGGCCTTTTGAGATTCCGATAGAGTGGGGGAGATGGCTTATAGGCTTGCGTTTCCTCCAGGGTTATTATCAGTTCATCTAGTATTCTATGTGTCCATGATCCGGAAGTATCATGGCGACCCGTCCCACATGTTAGATTTCCGCTCTGTCTAGTTGGATAAGGATTTGACTTATGAGGAGGATCCGATATCCATTCTAGACCGGCAAGATCGTCAGTTGAGGTTGAAGAGTTATCCTTCAGTTCGAGTGCAATGGAGAGGTCAGCCTATTGAGGCAGCTACTTGGGAGTACGAGTCAGACATGCGGAGTAGATATCCCCATTTTTTCGCCAGCTCAGGTACTTTTCTATGTCCGTTCAAGGACGAGCATTTTTTTAGAGGTGGAGATTGTTATGACCCAAAGGATCATCCCGTGTTGTAGGACCCTATTCTGCGCTCATCAGCCTTAAAAATCTTATTATTACCCTACCTCAATTTGCGTGCGTAGTCTGGGTGTATTTTTGGAAAGCCTTTATGTGAAAAATTGAAAAAATAAAATTTTTGGCATTTAAAAGTGATTTTTAGTTGATTTCGGTCAACATTTTGAGTAAACGGACCCGTACCCATTTTTTGACAGTCCTAGTGGGTCCGTAGTAAAATATGGGACCTGGGTGTATGTCCCGAATCAAATTTCGAGGTCCCTAGCTCAAGATATGAATTTTTGACTAAAATTGAATTATAAAAAATCAATGATTTTAAAGAATTTTCTTAATGTTCAACCTTCTTGGTATCGGACCTGTATTTTAGTTTCGGAGTCCGGTATAGGTCCATTATGATATTTGTACCTTGTCTGTGAAATTTGGTAAGAATCAGAGCTGATTTGACGTAATTCGGACCTTCGGTTGAGAAAATAGTAACTTTAAGGTGTTCTTGAGAATTTCATTGGTTTTGGTGCTAAAATTGTGGTTTTAGGTGTTATTTTGGCGATTTTATCGCACGAGCGAGTCCGTATGATATTTTTAGACTTGTGTGCATGTTTGGTTGGAGCCCCGAGGGCTCGGGTGAGTTTTGGATAGGCTACGAGATGTTTCAGGCTTAGAATATCTGGTGTTTCAGCTGTATCTAGTGCGTAGGTATTTTGTGCTTCGCGATCGCGAAGGGAAATTGCGTAGGGGTGGTTTTTACTCTACGCGAACGCGTGGACTAGGTTGCGAACGTGGAGCAACGAGGGTTTTACCCTTCGCGAACACGACCTGTCTATCGCAAATGCGAAGAATAAGGGATCTGGGGGATGGGTCAGTAACATTCTACATGAACGCGGCACTTGGCTCGCGAACGCGGAGTCTTGGGGGGAGTATGCCTTCGCGAACGCGTAGGCCAATAGGGACAAAGCTTCGCGATCGCGACAGGCTTCTCGCGAACGCGATGAAGACCTGTCTAGTGTTTTAAAAATAGTCTTAAAGACTTGTTCAAAATTTCATATATTCTTCACTAGAACTCAACCTTGGGCGATTTTTGAAGTGGGAATTCAACACTAAATCATAGGTTTGTATTCTTAAACTCATTTCCTCCAATTTCCATCAACACCCATTAGATTTCTAGTCCTAAATCTTGTCCTTTAAGAGTAGAAATTAGGGGTTTTAGGAGAGTTTGGGGATTTTGTAAATTTGAGAATTTAGACCTCGATTTGGGGTCGGATTCTGGAACTAATTACATATTCGATCTCGAGGGTGAATGGGTAAACGGATTTTGGTCCGAACCTCGAGTTTTGACCAAGTGGCCCGGGGTTGATTTTTGACTTTTTGGGGGAAATTTGGGGAACTCTATAATTGTGCATTGAAATTGATTTCTTTAATGATAATTGAGGGTATTAAGCTAATTATGACTAGGTACGAGTGGGTTGGGGGTGAATTCTAGAGGAAAACCGGTACTTGAGCAGTGAGTGGCTGCGGATCGAGGTAAGTGTCGTGTCTAACTTTGGCTTGAGGGATTAGATATTAATTGACTATTTACAACAAGTTTTGTTACTGAGTACGATATATAGGTGAGGTGACGAGCATTTATGTGTTGATGTCGAGTCATAGCATGCGAGTGAGTTCTATTGTGGTAATTGTTATAGTATCTAATCAACTTGTTCATGTTTAGCTTATCTAATTGTTATGTTGGGCATCTCTTATCCTGTTTTACTGAAATTTAGTAAATGTTGAGTATTGACTCATGGTTGAGCCTGATATTGTGACATTAAACATTGAAGTAAGACCGATTTATGATATTTTTGTCTCTCCGTATTGTTGATATTTGTTTTGGTAAGGAAGAGTGTAAAGCACGAAAGGTGATGCCGTGCAATGTTTGTGAGTGATAATGCACGAAGGGTGATGTCGTGCCATGTTTTGCGAGTGATAATACACAAAGGGTGATGCCGTGCCATGTTTTGTAAGTGATAATGCACGAAGGGTGATGCCTGTCATATTATGAGAGAGTAAACGCACAAAGGGTGATGCCGTGTCGTTATATTATTCATACGAAGGGTGATGCCGTGCAATTTCCTTTACTGTTTTTACTTGTTTATTTCGTTAAGGCATATGGATTGATTCTTTCTTGTCCCTGTTTTTTATTCCTTACATTGTGAACCCCTCAGCATGTCCCCTTTTCATTATTGCCTGTTTTTATCTCTTTATTTCTATTGTTGCTACTTGTATGATTATACTGCACAGGTTATATGTGGGTGTCATGTCCTAGCCTCGTCACTACTTCGGCAAGGTTAGGCTCGACACTTACTAGTACATTGGGTCGGTTGTACTAATGCTGCACTCTGAACTTTCTGTATAGATCCAGGTGTCGGTCCGAGTTGATTCTGAGCTTTGCTGTTGACTTCTTTACCCGCATACCCAAGGTAGATCTGCCGACGTCCGCAGATTCCTGGATTCCCCTCCTATATGCTCATTACTGTTTTTCTTTAGTTCATAAACAGTTGTACCCTTCTCTTTCATCCAAGTACTTGTAGATAAATCATAGTAGTTTCTGAGTTATGACTCCAGATCATGGGTAGATGGGTATATATATACATATAAAGCATATGCGCGGTGTTGTTATGGATTGTTTTTCGTTCTTGTTTAAGTTTATCATGTGTTGAATCATAGTAATTTCTGCAAGTTTTAAGTTTTTCATATTGTGAATCTCTAATGTTGGCTTGCCTAGCAAGTGCAGCGTTAGGCACCATCACGGTCCCGACGGTGGAAATTCGGGTTGTGACAAAGTTTTAGCTTCAACATGAAACAACTTCATGCTACATTAGTATGAAGTTTTAGCTTCAAGGTGAAACAATTTCATGCAAGTGTGATTCTGAATCTGAACAAGTTTATGATTTTTTGATAAAGCTGCTGAGAGGAGAGGAGGAGATCCTTTTTCATGAATGAGATTGCAGATCACGCGACTTTTCAGAGGTGTAATTGTCATATTATTACGGATTTTTGTCAGCAGACTACCAAATAAATAATTTTTAAAAATAGGAGACATGTTAAAATGTTGCACAAATATAGGGTACGACTGCAAATTCTCCTTCATGCATGAATTTGGGCTTATTTATGGTCTTTGCTTGAGGATGGAATTTCTTGTCCATTACACATTAGGAAGAATTAACTCAAAAAGTCGCCCACCCGATCTCTTAAATTAAAAATAACATACGGATATATACTATATTGTATAATTCGCATATAACATATGTATAATTAATATATAATCTATGTATACCGATTAGAAAAAGAAAATATGAATCTGGTCTGCTATTTATGTAACAATGCATTACTTAGGTCTTGCTAGGCTATTGGGCTAACTACTTTGCATAAGAAGGGAAGCAGGAAAAACGTACGGGCAATCCATAATACTATTCCTCCATTATGAGATTTACAACAATAGAGAAATTAACTTATTTAGCTGTCCGCCCAAAATAATGCCGACAAATGTATATGTTATAATTGTTAGTGTATACAATATATATATAATTGACTAGGAAATGTAAATATTTAGCAGAATGGCCGAATGTATTAAAAAGCCCTTTACAGTAGGGGTGTACAAACCGAATCGAAAAATTGTAACAAACCGAAAAGTCAAACCGAACCGATTAAAAAATCAGATTAGGTTTGGTATTGAATAAAAAAAAGCGAACCAAACCGACATATAAATATATAATTTTTATATACACTTTTAAGACTTTTTATAGAAATTTCTTTAAAATATGTCTAGAAATATTTGCGATTCTCTTATGGGATGTGATATTTAGTTAAATATAAAGTGCTCCATATTTATTAACTTTAAATAATGGATTGTATGATTATTTTCTTATCAAGTGTTAGTGAAATGCGTCAATCTCTATGTTCTTCCATATTCACATGTCAAGATCTATTAAATTCTTATATCTTTTTCGAGTTTGAAATAATATTTCGATAATTGAAAATTAAATAGAACATAACATTATATAGGTTCATATTTTTTTTTATTTAATTATTAAATTTGATTAATCTTGAAAGAGTACATAAACATGAAATTATTGTCAGACGACAACATAATAACTGTCATGTCTTACTAAAAAAATTCTTCTATGATAGTAATATTTTAATAAATGATATATTTGTCAATTTGTTTAATTTATACGTCATATATTTGTCAATTTTGTTTAATTTTTACTAAACATATGTTTACTTATAAAAATTTAACAAAGTAAGGTTAAAATAATCTTCATATAAAAAAAAACTCAAAAGAATTCGAAAAATCCGATAAAATTGAACCAATCCAAACCGATATAGTTGGTTTGGTTTGGCTTTGATAAAAACCGAACCAACACAGTCCATGTACACCCCTACTTTACGATATGAACCTTGAAATGGAGGGAGAAGCTAATGAAAATTCAGGGTAGAGCCTAAGTCGGCCCAAGCGATGAAGGCTTGAGGAACGAAGCGACTAATAATAATTTTGAGAAAATTTCACTTTATACCCATTAATCTCATACTATTTACCCTTAATATTCAAGCCCAAAGAATTTGCTTTTCCTACCTATATGACCTAAACTATTTACCCGCCTACCCAATCCCCTTTCCCTTTTCAATTTCTCTAAACAAGAAGAGTCCTACATGCTAAAGGTTCTTTTCCCCTTTAAAAGAACACCCATAGCTTAGTGTTTTTAGTGGATGATGAAAATCCAGTACAAACCCATGTATTTACCCAATATGTTTTTTTAGAATTTTCTATATAAATTCTAAAAGACCAATTTTCATATTATTTTACATGAGTTTCACTCCAAAATCCTCGTTCAATAATAGTATATTCTTTTTTGTGTATTTATTTATATTTCTGAGCTCACGTTGTGGTAATATATTAAGCTTTCTAGATCAAAAAATTTGTGTGTCTTTGAGATCCACCATTGTTGAGCCTGAAGTTCCTAAATTTGAATTTTTTTTTAAGATTTGATGTTTAATACAAAGTGGGTGTTGTAAAATATTACTTATAGTACTTTCAGGAAGTTTATAGTAAAATTTGCTCGCATTTGAAGCTGATTTTAGGTGATCGAGATTATAACAACCCCACCGGTTGTTTAAGAAGTTAAGCTCCGTTCAGTGGCATAATGTCTTGAACAACTTCGTATTATGTATATCGACTTGCGTGCATGGTTGAATTCAGTTACCGGATAATTCAGAGTCGAATTGGAAGAAGGACTGTTGTATTGGGAAGCTTAAATAGTGAAGTTTCGACCGAAATTTGACTTTTATGTAAACGGCTCCGGAACGAGTTATGGATGATGTCAGCAGCTTCGTATGGTGATTTTGGGCTGAGGAGCACGCCTGGAATGTGTTTTCGAAGTCCGTGGTAGATTTAGGCTTCAATTGGCGAAAGTCAGAATTTTGGCGATTTTGGCCGATAGGTGAAATTTTGATACCTGGAAGCGCAGGTGCGAGCAGCGTTGGGCAGAAATAAGAAAAATCAAGGGTTTGATTTAATAACTTCTAAAATCGATTTGGGGCTCGGGATTTGGCGATTTTGAGGAGAAGATTCATAGGTAATGATTCCTAACCTTATTTCACTTGTAATCAATGAATTTGAGTGAAAAATCATGAAAATGGGAGGAAGGTCCCCCAAATAGAAATCCGAGATTTGAATGAGATTTTGACGTCGGTTTTCGATGATTCTTGTTCGAGTGAGTTCGTGAGTGAATGGGTGTTCTAAATTTGTAACTTTCTCGATTCCGAAACGTGGGCTTGGGGTACTTTTTGGGCAATTTTAATAATTTCGCGTATTATCTTCGAATTTATTAGTTAAAGTAGTTGCTTATAGTATTATTTACACGATGCTATTGATTTGATTAGATTTGGGCCATTTGGAGTCGGATACTCGTGGCAAGAACGTGATTTCAAGTTTGATTTGAGCGGTTGAGGTAAGTATCTTGCCTAACCTTGTGTGGGAGAATTACCCTTTAGGGTTTGAGACTTTATGTTGATTGTAGTCCGTGTATGCAAGGTGACAGGTGCATGCTCAGACTTATTTGTGGAAAGTTGACCCTTTAGGAATATTAGGTGCTTATATTTGCCGAGTATGAGTTGTCCTTAGCATGATTGAATTTTCTTAATTTCTAGTTTCATCTTTATTTTGTTAAACGTGGAAGTTCTTACTTTTGGATTTACTCCTATTGCCTATTTGACTCTTAATTGACTTATCTGAAGATTTTTATTTCCTTTTACTGTCATGCTA
Source organism: Nicotiana paniculata (assembly GCA_005239505.1). NCBI lineage: Eukaryota > Viridiplantae > Streptophyta > Magnoliopsida > Solanales > Solanaceae > Nicotiana > Nicotiana paniculata. The sequence continues at coordinate 74,437 of MDKI01121395.1, read as the reverse complement.
TGTCTTCTTAGCGGTTTATCTCTTATTGTAATTATCTTCATCTCATTCTAGAATGGTTTGGTCTTGACTGAGGTTAGGATTATTTTCACATTGGTAGTGCTTAAATGAAATTGGTTAATACCCTTGAAAACTACCAACCTTAAAGGAAGTTTGGATAGACTATACCTTAGTGACTTGCCTGTAAATAAAGTTATCGGATTTGTGTTGATTTCTTGTTGTTAACCCGTGTAATTAGGTGCAACTGTTACATGCAATTTTCCTTCCTTGTTGAGTGATTCTTAATATGCCTAGATTTCCTTATTATGTTTATTTCTCGTGAACTAGCTTTGCCTATCTTGTGATCGAAGGTTCTTGAGTTGATGTATTTATTGTATCTTGAACTGTTGCCATTACTGTTATTGTACTTGTTGTGGTGATGCACGAGGTTTCTGCCGTGCGATTGTGGGTATGGGGATTTGCACGAGGTTTCTGTCGTGCCGTGTTTACTATTGATATTGCACATGCGGCGTGATAAGGCGGGATATGAGATTGAGGGTTGAGCATATGGAGAGATAAGGTGGGAACATGCTTATGCACGTGTGGCAAAACAAGGAGGGCATATACTTTACTATTGCACACGTGGCGAGACAAGGTGGGTTATATCAGGGATTGTTTGTGATACTTGTGTTGGCCTGGGGGAATTCCTTGTTGATATTGTGTAGTGTGAGTTTATTCGTGTGGAAATTTGTGAGGTGACAATATACGTGATGTCTTTTTCTATCCTTATACTTATGGGTTGTTGAATCATGTTAGGACACCTGCACAAGCATACACTTAGTCAAGTACTTGTAATGAATTTAGGGCTCCTTCTTGTTGTCAAGTACATATATTCTTTTTGTACTTACCGTATGGGTGGAGATGACCCAATTGGCACATAAGTCGTCCGTACAGTTAGCACTCGAATGAGGGCGCAAGATGCCAAGTGTTAGGGCTCGAATATTAGGACCCGTAAATGGTGATTTGTCCGAGGTTCGGAACCTCACAGAGATGACTACGAATTTGATGTAGAAGTGGTTGAAGATGTTGAGACATTACTTATCCGTATTGTATCTTTACCTTCCAGAATTGTTGTGTTCTATTCAATCTTTGTGTTGTTTCATGGTTTCCGTTGATACTTATTGTTTTTCCTTCTTTATCAAATTCACTGTATTGTTAGCTATATTGCGTAGCCTTTATGTGTATATCATTTTCCCCTTTATTCCTATATTGATACTTGTTCAATTTATTAGACCAAGTGGGTGTTTTGACTAGTCCTCATCACTACTTCACCGAGGTTAGTTTTGATACTTACTGCGCATCGCTGTAGTGTGCTCATACTACTCTTCGGCAAATTTTTGTGCATATCCAGGTATTGATCGTTAGTAGTTGAGCGGACTCTTGCCGAGGAGACTCAAGGTAAACATGTCGTTTCACTCGCAGGCTTCGGAGTCACATTCCTATTTTGTATTCACACTGTTTTATTTGTTTCCAAACAATTGTAAATATAAGTTATGGTAAACTCTATAAAGCTTATGACTTGTACTACCGGGTTTTGGAATTTTGCAATGTATAAAGAATTGATTATTTTAGAAAAATATCAGATTTAACTAATATCGTTGTTATTTCCATGAATATTAGGCTTACCTAGTCCTTAAGATTAGGTGCCATCACGATACCCAACGGAGGAAAATTTGGGTCGTGACAAGTTGGTATCAGAGCTCTAGGTTCATAAGTGGTACGAGTCATAAGCGAGTTTAGTAGAGTCTTGCGGATCGGTACAAAGATGTCTGTACTTATCTTTGAGAGGCTACGGGACTATTAGGATAACTTCACTTCCTTCATACCTATCGTACGAGTTCATTGATCTTGAAGTTTGAAATTTATCATTCCATTCTCTCACAGATGGTGAGGACGCGAGCTGCAGAACTTGAGGATGTTACCCCCGAAGCAGATGCCGCTAAGGGCAGAGGTAGAGGTAGAGGCCTACGAGGGGCACGTGCCGCAGCTAGAGCACCTTCCAGAGCAGCCGTTGAGGAGCTGCCAGTAGTTCCAGTTGGGGGGTAGGCACCGGAGACGCCTGTTGTTACACCCGGACTTCAAGAGACCTTGGCACAGTTATGGGATATGATTGGTACCTTGGCTCATGCGGGGTTGATTCCGGGTGCACCAGCTACTTCATGGAGCGGGGGAGGAGCTCAGACTCCCGTTGCACACACTTCAGAGCAGCGAGATCATATTGGTCAGGTTCCAGGTGTCATGGCAGCACAGCCTGGGGTTGTGGGCGGTAGGCATGAGTTGATGCAACTGGTTGATGCCGCTACCGGGTATAGATTTAGAATGAGGTCTTCTGGAAATGAAGAGAAGGTGAGAATTTGAGGTATGAGGCTTATAGGTGTTAGTAGAAAGGCTAAATAGCAGTTGATAAGGTGTCGTCAGGATTATGTAGATTGGGGTGACGCGGGATCACCCGCGGGTGTGTATTGGAAGTGTGCATTCAGTGATTGGATGAGTTGAATCTTGGCACGTTCGAGGAAGAACGTTTATTTTAAGAGGGGGATAATGTAACGACCCGACCAGTCGTTTTAAGAAGTTAAGCTCCGTTTGGTCGCATGGTTGAATTCAGTTACCCGATGATTCAGAGTCGAATTGGAAGAATGACTGTTGTTTTGGGACGCTTAAACAGTGAAGTTTTGACCGAAATTTGACTTTTATGTAAAAGGATCTGGAACGAGTTATGGATGATGTCAGCAGCTTCGTATGGTGATTTTGGACTGAAGAGCGCATCTGGAATGTGTTTTCGAGGTCTGTGGTAGATTTAGGCTTGAATTGGCGAAAGTCAGAATTTTGGCGATTTTGGCCGATAGGTGAAATTTTGATATCAGGATCAGAATGGGATTCCGAAAGTGGTTGTAGGTCCGTAGTGCCATATGTGACTTGTGTGCCAAATTTCAGGTCATTCGGACTAGTTTTGACGTGTTTCGGCATCGGTTGTAGATTTTAGAAATTCCATAAGTTCTTAGGCTTGAATACATGCATAGTTGGCAATTTTGATGTTATGTGATGTGTTTTGAAGGCTCGACTAAGTTGGTATAAGGTATTAGGATTGGTTGGTGGTTTTGGTTGAGGTTTCGGGGGCCTCGGATGTGTTTCGGATGCTCAACGGGAAGAATTTTGGGCTTAGGATATTGCTGGTGTTGCTGAACCTGTAATTTAAGCACCTGCGGATGTGGGACCGCAGGTGCGGTTCCGCAGAAGCGAGGGGAGGAGTCGCAGGTGCGGTTTTAGGCTTAGGGGTCAGTGGTCGCATGTGCGTCTCATGGACCGCAGAAACAGAGCCGCATCTGTGAGGAAAGTGTCGCAGATGCGTAGTTTGAAGGGATTAGTGATTTCCGCAGATGCGGAGCCCAGGTTGCAGAAGCGGGACCACATGTGTGGCCCTGGAAGCGTAGGTGCGAACAGCGCTAGGCAGAAATAAGAAAAATCGAGGGTTTGATTTCTTAACTTCTAAAATCGATTTAGAGCTCGGGATTTGGCGATTTTGAGTGGGTTTTGAGGAAAAGATTCATAGGTAACGATTCCTAACCTTATTTCACTTGTATATCATTAATCTATAGCAATTTCTTCAATATAATCAATGAATTTGGGTGAAAAATCATAAAAATGGGAGGAAGGTTCCCCAAATAGAAATCCGAGATTTGAATGAGATTTTGACGTCGGTTTTCGATGATTCTTGTTCGAGTGAGTTCGTGAGTGAATGGGTGTTCTAAATTTGTAAATTTCACTCGTTCTGAGACGTGGTCCCGGGGTACCTATTGGGCAATTTTCCTAATTTCGCGTCTTAGCTTCGAATTTATTAGTTAAACTAGTTGCTTGTAGTATTATTTACACGATGCTATTGATTTGATTAGATTTGGGCATTTGGAGTCGGATACTCGTGGGAACAACGTGATTTCAAGTTTGATTTGAGCGGTTGAGGTAAGTATCTTGCCTAACCTTGTGTGGGGGAATTACCCCTTAGGATTTGAGTCTTCTATGTTGATTGTAGTCCGTGTACGGGAGGTGACGGGTGCGTGCTCGGACTTATTTGTGGAAAGTTGACCCTTTAGGAATATTAGGTCCTTATATTCACAGAGTATGAATTTCCCTTAGCATGATTGAATTTTCCTAATTTCTAGTTTCATCTTTATTTGCTTAAACGTTGAAGTTCTTACTTTTGGATTTACTCCTATTGCCTATTTGACTCTTAATTGACTTATCTGAAGATTTTTATTTCCTTTTACTGTCCTGCTATGTCTTCTTAACTGTTTATCTCTAACTGTAATTATCTTCATTTCAGTCTAGAATGGTTTGGTCTTGTTTGAGGTTAGGATTATTTTCATGTTTCTTGTCCTTAAATGAAATTGTTAAATACCCTTGAAAACTACCGACCTTAAAGGAAGTTTGGATAGACTATACCTTAGTTAACTTGCCCGTAAATAGAGTTATCGGATTTGTGTTGATTTCTTGTTGTTAACCCGTGTAATTAGGTGCGGCTGTTACATGCAATTTTCCTTCCTTTTTGAGTGATCCTTATTATGCCTAGCTTTCCTTATTATGTTTATTTATCTTGGACTAGTTTTGCCTATCCTGTGATCGAAGGTTCTTGAGTTGATGTATTTATTGTATCTTGAACTGTTGCCATTGCTGTTGTTGTACTTGTTGTGTTGATGCACGAGGTTTTTGTCGTGCAGTTGTGGGTATGGGGATTTGATCGAGGTTTCTGCCGTGCCGTGTTTACTATTGATATTGCACATGCGGCATGATAAGGCGGGATATGAGATTGAGGGTTGCGCATGTTGCGAGATAAGGTGGGAACATGCTTATGCACGTGTGGCAAAAAAAGGCGCGCATATATTTTACTATTGCACACGTGGCGAGACAAGGTGAGCTTTGTCAGGGATCGTTTGTGATACTTGTGTTGGCCTGGGGGCATTCCTTGTTGATATTGTGTACTGGAACACTTACTATGTGAGTTTATTCGTGTGGAAATTTATGAGGTGACAATGTACGTGATGTCTTTTTCTTTCCTTATACTTATTGGTTGTTGAATCATGTTAGGACACCCGCACAAGCATACACTTAGTCAAGTACCAGTAATGAATTTAGGGCTCCTTGTTATTGTCAAGTATAGATATTCTTGTTATACTTACCGTATGGGTGGAGATGACCCAATTGGCACATAAGTCGTCCCTACAGTTAGCACTCGAATGAGGGCGCAAGATGCCAAGTGTTAGGATTCGAATATTAGGACCCGTAAATGGTGATTTTGTCCGAGGTTCGGAACCTCGCAGAGATGACTATGAATTTGATGTAGAAGTGGTTGAAGATGTCGAGACATTACCTGTCCGTGTTGTATCTTTACCTTCCAGAATTTTTGTGTTTTATTCAATCTTTGTGTGGTTTCATGGTTTCTGTTGATACTTATTGTTTTACCTTCTTTACCAAATTCACTTTATTGTTAGCTATATTGCGTACCTTTATGTGTATATCATTTTCCCCTTTATTCCTATATTGATACTTGTTCAATTTATTAGACCAAGTGGGTGTTTTGACTAGTCCGCGTCACTACTTCACCGAGGTTAGTTTTGATACTTACTGGGCACCGTTGTGGTGTGATCATACTACTTTTCTGCACATTTTTGTGCAGGTCCAGGTATTGATCGTTAGTAGCTGAGCGGACTCTTGCCGAGGAGACTCAAGGTAAACCTGTCGTTGCGCTTGCTGGCTTTGGAGTCACCTTCCTATTTTGCATTCACACTGTTTTATTTGTTTCCAAACAGTTGTAAATAGAAGTTATGGTAAACTCTATAAAGCTTATGACTTGTAATACCAGGTTTTGGGATTTTGCAATGTATAAAGAATTGATTATTTTAGAAAAATATTAGATTTTATTATTATCGTTGTTATTTCCATGAATATTAGGCTTACCTAGTCCTTAAGACTAGGTGCCATCACGATACCCAACGGAGGGAAATTTGGGTCGTGACAAGTTGGTATCAGAGCTCTAGGTTCATAAGTGGTACGAGTCATAAGCGAGTTTAGTAGAGTCTTGGGAATCGGTACAGAGACGTCTGTACTTATCTTTGAGAGGCTACAAGACTATTAGGATAACTTCAATCCCTTCGTTCCTATCGTACGAGTTCATTGATCTTGAAGTTTGAAATTTATCATTCCATTCTCTCATAGATGGTGAGGACACGAGTTGCAGATCTTGAGGATGTTACCCCCGAAGCAGATGCCGCTAAGCGCAGAGGTAGAGATAGAGGCCGATGAGGGGCACATGCCGCATCTAGAGCACCTGCCAGAGCGCCGTTGAGGGGGTAGGCACCGAAGACGCCTGTTGTTACACCCGAACTTCACGGAGACTTTGGCACAGTTATGTGATATGATTGGTACCTTGGCTCATGCGGGGCTGATTCCGGGTGCACCAGTTACTTCATGGAGCAGGGGAGGTGCTCAGACTCCCGTCGCCCACGCTTCAGAGCGGCGAGATCATATTGGTCAGGTTCCAGGTGTCATGGTAGCACAACCTGGGGTCCCAGTTCCGCCCATGGTTAGGGCATCAATATCTGAGGAGGAACAACTTAGACTCGAGAGGTACAAGAAGTACCACCCTCCTACCTTCAGTGGATTGGCGAGAAATGATGCCCAGGGTTTCCTGGAGGAGTGTCACCGCATTCTTCGTACTATGGGTATTGTGGAGACGAGCGGGGTTGCTCTCGTTACCTTCTAGCTCAGGGGAGCGGCTTATCAGTGGTGGCGGGCATATGAGTTGGGTAGCCCCGCCGATTCAGCTTCACTTACATGGGGTCAATTTTTAGAGATGTTCTTGAGCGAGTTTGTACCTCAGTCAATCTGAGATGCATGACGCGTGGAGTTTGAGCGGCTGTACCAGGGCACTATGTCAGTATGAGAGTATGCCGTCATATTCAGTGATTTGGCCAGGCACGCACCTGCTTTGGTTGCTACAGTTAGAGAGCGTGTTCATAGATTCATTTCCTCAGGCGTGATATTCGGTTCAGCATAGCTCGGGAGTTAGAGACGGATGTTTCATTTCAGCAGGTGATAGGGATTGCTCGCAGAGTTGAAGGCATGCTGGATTACGAGAGGGATGACAGGCGAGACTGTGAGAGGGATGACATACAAGGTCAAGAGAGAGAGGGCAGAGAGGTGAGGAGGACTCGTAGGTCCGAGAGATCTACTGGTCCTTATTATGGAGGCAGGGTACGGCACTATAGAGGTTTGTGGGTCAGCCAGCTCAATTTGCATTACCGTCTTCACATGGAGTTTCAGGTACTCATGGGTCTCAGAGTACTCGTACCGCATAGTTTCCACAACCACGTCAGCAGAGAGGTTGTTTTGAGTGTGGAGATATCAGCCACAGGGTGAGAGATTGTCCCAAGCTCCAGGCAGATGTGTTACAGAAGGGCATTCAGGTGAGTAGAGGGCGCCCAAGAGAGGGAGGCCCGGCCCGTTGATGTGTTTCATATAGTAGGCTGGAGGCCGTTGTGCCAAGTGTTATAGTACATGTATGTTTTGATTTGTTTCAGAGGGGCACCATTTGTAATTCATTATAGCTCTACTGGTCGGGACGAGTTCCCTCATTGTTGTTTCGTTTATGAGTGAGTTTCATGCTTTGCACCCTATTTTCGTGTTTTCTCCTGTTGGCATATTCTGTGAGTGGTAGCCCACGTCTATTGTTTGTTTCTATTCATTATTGAGAGATATGAGACTAGTAGTAAAACTCATGTTGTCCAGTATGATAGACTTGATGCGATTCCGGAGTATAGTGGTTACGAGCTGTGATTCTTATGCTCCACCGGTGTGGGGACCAACACATGTTGTAATTTTGTTGAAGGAAATGGTCTAGTAAAAAGTCCAGTTGGTGGGTTATATATATATATATATATATATATATATCCTATTTTTGATTTAGAGTTGAGTACGAAACCCTCGTGATTTCGTGTGTTTTGAAGTGTTTGATCCGGGCTGTGTACCGTGAGATAAATTATGCCAGGATGGGATCCTTGTGATTTGTTCATGTGCTTTAATTCCTTCCTTATTATGTTGTTGTGTAAGTTATCATTTATAGAGAGTTGTGTCTGTCGGGCTTGTTTGATAGTTCCCTTATGTGTTCCTCCTTTCATATTCAGTCATTTTCGTTCTGTGCTCCTTGAGTTTTATCTTGCGGGGTGTGTGCCCGGTGGTGTTAGTTGTGGCTTGGTGATTCGGCTGTCAAGTTATGAAGTCTTCTTGTTTCTTGCATTATTATTAGTGTGATAAAGGTTGGGAATATAATTCTATCGAATATGAGGCTAATTGTCGGTGTTGAGTTGATTTCGGGTAGCTATTGTGATCAGAAGTGTTATCAAGGGCCTATGTATGGTGCGTTATGTTGCTTGGTCATACCTTGTGGGAGGTAGGCATGAGTTGATGCAACTGGTTGATGCCGCTACCGGGTATAGATTTAGAATCGGGTCTTGTGGAAATGAAGAGAAGGTGAGAATTTGAGGTATGAGGCTTATCGGTGTTAGTAGAAAGGCTAAATAGCAGTTGATAAGGTGTCGTCAGGATTATTTAGATTGGGGTGACGCGGGATCACCCGCGGGTGTGTATTGGAAGTGTGCATTCAGTGATTGGATGAGTTCGAGATGAATCTTGGCACGTTCCAGAACGAACGTTTGTTTTAAGAGGGGGAGAATTTAACGACCCGACCGGTTGTTTTAAGAAGTTAAGCTCCGTTCGGTGGCATAAGATCTTGAACAACTTCGTATTATGTATATTGACTTGCGTACATGGTTGAATTCAGTTACCGGATGATTCAGAGTCGAATTGGAAGAATGACTGTTGTTTTGGGAAGCTTAAACACTAAAGTTTTGACCGAAATTTGACTTTTATGTAAACGGATCCGGAACGAGTTATGGATGATGTCATCAGCTTCGTATGGTGATTTTGGACTGAGGAGCGCATCCGGAATATGTTTTCGAGGTCTGTGGTAGATTTAGGCTTGAATTGGCGAAAGTCAGAATTTTGGCGATTTTGGCCGATAGGTGAAATTTTGATATCAGGCTCAGAATGGGATTCCGAAAGTGGCTGTAGGTCCGTAGTTCCATTTGTGACTTTTGTGCCAAATTTCAGGTCATTCGGACTAGTTTTGACGTGTTTCGGCATCGGTTGTAGATGTTAGAAATTCCATAAGTTCTTAGGCTTGAATCCATGCATAGTTGGCAATTTTGATGTTATGTGATGTGTTTTGAAGGCTCGACTAATTTATTTTAAGGTATTAGGATTGGTTGGTGGTTTTGGTTGAGGTTTCGGGGGCCTCAGATGTGTTTCGGATGCTCAACGGGAAGAATTTTGGGCTTAGGATATTGCTGGTGTTGCTGAACCTGTCATTTACGCACCTGCGGATGTGGAACCACAGGTGCGGTTCCGCAGAAGCGAGGGGAGGAGTCACAGGTGCGGCTTTAGGCTTAGGGGTCAGTGGTCGCATGTGTGTCTCATGGACTGCAGAAATAGAGCTGCATTTGCGAGGAAAGTGTCGCAGATGCGGAGTTTGAGGGGATTAGTGATTTCCGCAGATGCGGAGCCCAGGCTACAGAAGCAGGACCACAGGTGTGGCCCTGGAAGCGCAGGTGCGAGCAGCGCTGGGCAGAAATAAGAAAAATTGAGGGCTTGATTTCATAACTTCTAAAATCGATTTGGAGCTCGGGATTTGGCGATTTTGAGTGGGTTTTGAGGAGAAGATTCATAGGTAACGATTCCAACCTTATTTCACTAGTATATCATTCATTAATCTATAGCAATTTCTTCAATATAATCAATGAATTTGGGTGAAAAATCATGAAAATGGGAGGAAGGTTCCCCAAATAGAAATCTGAGATTTAAATGAGATTTTGACGTCGGTTTTCGATGATTCTTGTTCGAGTGAGTTCGTGAGTAAATGGGTGTTCTAAATTTGTAAATTTCACTCGATTCCGAGACGTGGGCCCGGGGTACTTTTTGGGCAATTTTCCTAATTTCGCGTCTTAGCTTCGAATTTATTAGTTAAACTAGTTGCTTGTAGTATTATTTACACGATGCTATTGATTTGATTAGATTTGGGTCATTTGGAGTCGGATACTCGTGGCAAGAACGTGATTTCAAGTTTTATTTGAGCGGTTGAGGTAAGTATCTTACCTAAACTTGTGGGGGGGAATTACCCCTTAGGATTTGAGTCTTCTATGTTGATTGTAGTCAGTGTACAGGAGGTGACGGGTGCGTGCTCGGACTTATTTGTCGAAAGTTGACCCTTTAGGAATCTTAGGTCCTTATATTCGCCGAGTATGAATTGTCCTTAGCCTGATTGAATTTTCCTAATTTCTAGTTTCATCTTTATTTGCTTAAACATGGAAGTTCTTACTTTTGGATTTACTCCTATTGCCTATTTGACTCTTAATTGACTTATCTGAAGATTTTTATTTTCTTTTACTGTCATGCTATGTCTTCTTAACTGTTTATCTCTAACGGTAATTATCTTCATCTCATTCTAAAATGGTTGGGTCTTGACTGAGGTTAGGATTATTTTCATGTTTCTTGTCCTTAAATGAAATTTTTGAATACCCTTGAAAACTACCAACCTTAAAGGAAGTTTGGATAGACTATACCTTAGTTGACTTGCCCGTAAATAGAGTTATCGAATTTGTGTTGAATTCTTGTTGTTAACCCGTGTAATTAGGTGCGGCTGTTACATGCAATTTTCCTTCTTTGTTGAGTGATTCTTAATATGCCTAGCTTTCCTTATTATGTTTATTTCTCGTGAACTAGTTTTTCCTATCTTGTGATCGAAGGTTCTTGAGTTGATGTATTTATTGTATCTTGAACTGATCTGTTGCCATTGTTGTTGTTGTACTTGTTGTGGTGATGCACGAGATTTTTTCCGTGTGGTTGTGGGTATGGGGATTTGCACGAGGTTTCTTCCATTCCATGTATACTATTGATATTGCACATGCGGCGTGATAAGGCGGGATATGAGATTGAGGGTTGCGCATGTGGCGAGATAAGGTGGGAGCATGCTTATGCACATGTGGCGAAAAAAGGCGGGCATATACTTTACTATTGCACACGTGGCGAGACAAGGTGTGCTATGTCAGGGATTGTTTATGATACTTGTGTTGGCCTGGGGGCATTCCTTGTTGATATTGTGTACTGAAACACTTACGGTGTGAGTTTATTCGTGTGGAAATTTGTGAGGTGACAATGTACGTGATGTCTTTTTCTTTCCTTATACTTATGGGTTGTTGAATCATATTAGGACACCTGCACAAGCATACACTTAGTCAAGTACCAGTAATGAATTTAGGGCTCCTTGTTATTGTCAAGTATAGATATTATTGTTTTACTTACCGTATGGGTGGAGATGACCCAATTGGCACATAAGTCGTCCGTACAGTTAGCACTCGAATGAGGGCGCAGGATGCCAAGTGTTAGGGTTCGAATATTAGGACCCGTAAATGGTGATTTGTCCGAGGTTCAAAACCTCGCAGAGATGACTACGAATTTGAAATAGAAGTGGTTGAAGATTTTGAGACATTACATGTCCGTGTTTTATCTTTACCTTCCAGAATTTTTGTATTCTATTCAATCTTTGTGTTGTTTCATGGTTTCCGTTGATACTTATTATTTTTCCTTCTTTACCGAATTCACTGTATTGTTAGCTATATTGCGTAGCCTTTATGTGTATGTCTATTTCATTTTATTCCTATATTGATACTTGTTCAATTTATTAGACCAAGTGGGTGTTTTGACTAGTCCTCGTCACTACTTCACCGAGGTTAGGTTTGATACTTACTGGGCACCGTTGTGGTGTGCTCATACTATTCTTTTGCATATTTTTGTGCAGATCCAGGTATTGATCGTTAGTAGCTGAGCGGATTCTTGCCGAGGAGACTCAAGGTAAACCTGTCGTTGCGCTTGCAGGCTTCGGGTTTTTGGATTTTGCAATGTATAAAGAATTGATTATTTTAGAAAAATATTAGATTTTATTATTATCGTTGTTATTTCCATGAATATTAGGCTTACCTAGTCCTTAAGACTAGGTTCCATCACGATACCCAACGGAGAAAAATTTGGGTCGTGACAGAGATCGAATTTTTTAGCTGAAAACCAAAGAAGAACATAGTTACCCAACAACATACCACTACGGTATACAATATGTTGTAGGAGTATATAGCTATATTGTAGCAATATACTGTTATAGTAATATACTGCAATGGTTTACTGTAATAATGGAAGAAGAACTCAGTTACCTAACAGTATACGGTTGCGGTATATAATATACTATAACAATATATTATTATAATATACAATATACTGTAATGGGTATACTGTAATAATATGTAATAAACTACAACAATATGTTGTAATAGTATACAATATACCATAATAGTATACTTCGACTGCTATTTGTTGAATCATCTAGGTGTTATTGTCCAAAGCTAAAGTCATGGTTATAGTAACATTATATTGTTAGAGTATACAATATAATATAACATTATACTGTAATAAATAAGTAAATTTTAATTTCTTTTAATTTTTCCAACTATGTCTTTGCAAATATTTTCTTAAATGAATATTTTGATGAAGTTTCATGAAAATAATATTCACTGTATAAGTAGATGTCGGAAGACATAAAATAGTAATATAGCTATATGGTATATGTATATGGAGTTTTGATATACCATTGTGACAATTATTTTACAATAACATTAAATACTAATATGTTATTTTATTGTACTAATAAACAATTGTATTATAATGATATATAATTTTGAATCCTATGTGCTAGAAATATTTACAATTTTAAGAAAAATAAAAATTCAATGAAAAAACGAGAGAAGAAAAAACAGGTATAATGTATAAGTTGTTTTAATAATTGATTTAAAGAAGAAAAAAAGATAAAAAGAAAGGCAAATATTATATTATACTATCAGTTATATTAAAGAAATTGACCATTTTGTTAAGTATTTGATATATGAAAGATTAAAATATAAATTAAACTAAGAATTTACCAACAAAAAAAAATGTGGCTCAATGTCACATTAAGTTTAATCGGTTATATGAATCGTATGTATTCTATTATATTCCATAATAAAGTATTATCAAGTTGTTAGATTTAATTTAAAATATTTGATAGATTTCAGAATTTTGGTCACATATTCATTTTAAAGCAAGTCATATATGGTGAATAGGACTGTCTATTAAGCTCCTAAACTTCAGATTAAATTATACTATCAGTTATATTAACAACATTGTTTTGAGCATAATTATATTATACTATCAGTTTTGTTTTCTTTAGCTATGATCCATTATATAAGGATCAAGAATTCACTAGAAGGCAGGCATTAGCCAAGCCACCAGAAATTATAAGCTCTCCCTTCTCTCTAATCTCTCTCTAGAAATATTGTAAACCTTTCCTCTTTGTAAATTTTCCATTCTTAATAATATTCAGAAAACGATCTGTTGGATCAACATTTGGAAGGTCTCAGGTATACTTTTTCTTTTTCTTTCTGTTATTTAGCCTGAATGATAGGCTAAGAACTTTTATGTTAAACTTAGTAACCATAAGCTATGTACATACATGATTTGCTATTAAATTATGATATATCATCCCGATGAGCTGATGGTTGGAACTATATAGCTACAGGAAGCTACAGGTCCTTTACTAGTAAAACTTGGTTAGGCTCCAACCTAACCGGTGGTCTTCGAGTCCGTGTTAACCAAGGTAGGTTTTGAAAGGGTATAAGGGGGACCGTGGTTTAAGGTCTATTGTTGGAACTGTAGCTAGCCAGAGTTGGTGTTCCTGTAATTCATTCCAAAGGCTTACTTGGAAGCGATCCAGTCTACATTTTGCTTATTTTACTGCTTTTTCAAAATTATTTGAAAATAAGGTAGCTACTATTACAGTTAAAAATATGAATACTATGCTCACGCAGAATAATTATACTAATATGTATGTTAGTATTCTGGGCGAATAGATTATTACAAGTAAGGAAAAATTGGACAAGCTCATAACTGAGGTCCAAAAAATTCAACAGAAGGATACTAAAGGTAAAGAACAAGTTACTACTACAAGTATCCAACCTCCGCCAGAGGTAAAAAACTTTAAATTAAAAAGTTTTGATGACATTGAAGAACTTCTCAATAAGAAGTTTGGTGAATTTAAAGTTAACCCTTTAAGTTTAGAGCATATGTCTGATAAAGGAAAAAATTTAAAGGTAGACGATGAGATTAATAAAATCTCTGAAAAATATGCTCGCAAACCTTACCAAAGAATGTTTTACTACCCGAGACCGACCCCGCAAGATGTTCTTCTAGAAGAACAAGATAATGACCACTACCATCAAGGTTACAGTGGATCAGACATCTATGAATGGAACATAGATGGCTTAGCGGATAGACAAATCTACACAGCAGTACATAGAATGCTTATGTACAGTACTATCTGTAAAGTTAATAAAAATACAGATAGAGCTATTGCAGAAATGATAATAGCCGGTTTCACTGGTCAACTGAAGGGATGGTGGGATAATTATCTCAGCCATGACCAGCGTGTTCAAATCATGAACGCAACAAAGACAGAGGATGACAAGATGGTCCAAAATTCTGTCTATTCTTTAGTAATGAATATTATAGAACATTTCTCAGGAAGATGGTCTGATAATAGTGAGACTATTAAAACAATGCTTCAAAATCTAAGGTGTAAAACCTTAACATCTTTTAGATGGTATAAAGATGTTTTCTTATCTAGAGTGATGGAATTACCTGAAAGTAATAGTACTCATTGGAAGTCTAAATTTATTGATGGATTCCCGCCTCTATTTGCTGAAAGAGTCAGAAAGACTTGAAGAGGCACGTAAATGAGTATTGATTATAACAATTACTCATATGGTAAACTATTCAGCGTTTGCACTCAGGAAGGTTTAGCTTTATGCAATGAGATTAAGCTAAATCAGCAAATAAAAAAGTATCGTCTCAATGAGAGACAACAATTAGGGGAATTTTGCGAACAATTTGCTATTGATATCCCTTTTAATAAAAAGAAGTCGCATAAGAAAAAGAATTTTTATAAAAAGAAAAAGGGGTCTCCTGAAAAACGTTTTACAAAAACCCAAAGGAGAAAAACTTTTCATAAAACCCGAAAAGATTTTATAAAATCAAAAGGTCCACAGGCCTTTTATAAATGTGGAAGAATAGGCCATTTTGCTAAAGATTGTAGAATCAAGGATAAAATAAAATAACTTGATTTAGATGATCATATCAAAGATTCTTTATGTAAGATTCTTTTAAATTCTTCCCCGGAGATATCTGATAGTGATGAATCATCAACTAGTGAAGACTTACGAGTCCTCCAAGAAAAGAAATATATTTCATCTTCTGAAGATGAGCAAGAACTCTATGATAAGGGACAATGCTCAAAACAATGTTGTGAATAAATATTAAATATATCAGTTATATTAAAGAATGTGAATAAATATTAAATATATCAGTTATCTTTTATTATTATATAAAAAACTGAATAAAGAAAAGGAGCAAAAAAGTGAATGTAATTAGATTATGAAAAAAGTAAAATAAAATAAAAAGGAGCTAAATTAATTAAGAAAAGGAAGAAGAAATAAAGAAAATGAACAAAGGAAAGAAAAAAGCGAAAAGATAAAATAAAAGAAAGGAGCCAAAATTGCTATGGAATCAAAGTATTTGAAAAAAAAAAAAAAGAACAATATGATTTAAAAAAGAACAGAAAAGGAGTAAAAAAGAAAAAAATAAAGAAAAAGGAGAAAAAAGAAAAGAATAAAAAGTACATTACCCACAAAAGCTACAATTGGTAGGAAAAATAATTAGTTTAATGGGTAGAAAAATAAATGGGTAGACAAAGGTAATTAGTTTGATTTTTATGGATAAAGCTATAAAACTCCCAATAATTTTTACATACCATCTCATTGGGTGATAGAAGTTCACACATAGATATTGGTGCCATAATCTTCTAACTTGTAGTGCGTTCTCTTATTCAACCAGAGGGCTAATCTGTTTTGCCAAGCTATCTTTTTATTCTTTATCTTGGCCAATTTAAGCTGATTCAAGCTCTTTTGATCTCAGATTGCATGTCACGACCCGAAATTCTCACCTTCGGGATCATGATGACGCCTAAAATTTCACTTGCTAGGTAAGCCAACGTTAGAACCATTATCCATTTTTCAACAGTTTAAATTAAACAATGAGAAAGAACTGAAATAATTGTAATAAACCAAAGTAAAATGCGGAAACTATAACAACTAAAATACCTGATACAACCCCGGACCCGGTGTCACAAGTCCACGAGCTACTAGAATAGTACAAACAAGGGTGTGAATAAAACATAAAACTGTCTGAAGGAAAGTACACGACTAAATAAAAGGAGAGGGGACTCTAGGAGCTGTGGACGCTGCGCAGTTGTACCTCAAGTATCCACAAAGTTGTCCAATCCGAACACGCTAATAACTGTCGTTGGGACCAACTCCAAAATCTGCACAAGAAGTGCAGTACAACCGACCACATATACTCTGTAAGTGCCGAGCCTAACCTCGACGAAGTAGTGACGAGGCTAAGGCAAGCCACTCACACTACAACCTGTATGCAGTATATAGTAAAGACAGAAGAAGAAAATACAGAACAAATAAGACAAAACTGAAGATAATAGCTATAACCTCAAGAAATAAACCAGTGACGATCAGAATTACCAATCCTTAGAGTTTCAATGAAAATACCGAAAACCAACACAACTCAATAAAATATAAAACACGTTGTTTATTGGGGCGCGCAACCCGATCCCACAACACAACCCGATCACTGTAACAATATCAACAATCATAAATAAATATATACGTTGTGTCGCGCAACCCAATCCCACTATATAACAAAATCAGTATCACAATTCACCCTTATTTCACCGTATAAATCTTCCTTATTTCACCTGTTGCAGCGTGCAACCCAATCCCACCATATCAGTGAAAATTCACCCTTATTCCTCCGTATCAATCCACCCTTATTTCACATGTTGCAGCATGCAACCCGATCCCACCATATCAGTACAATTATTTACCGAGAACAATTGAATCCATATTTCAAATCACAAGAACCGCCAAAAGTGATGAATATAAAGCTGAAGCAAAAAAGAAACCTTGTACCAACTTGGAAATTCGCATATGAAGTTACACGACAAAATAAGTCCAGTAAATGATAATTAGAAGGTGCAAGTACGTTAATTAAGGCAAATAGCAGCAAGTCATGAAGGCAGGAAGAAGTCAAACATTTTTAACACGAGAAACAATGATTAACAAGTAGCAATTAAAGAATGGAAGGCTTTTAGGGCACATAACAGCTAAGACAGGGAAAGAGATAATTAAGGAAGAGCAAAAAATCAGGGAAACAAGTAATTTTGCGGCGTATAAGCACTCGTCACCTTGCATATACGCCTCAACACATGAAATTCACATATCATAGTCTGAGGGTTCCTAATTCCCTTAAATCAAGGTTAAACCCAACGCTTACCTCACTCTGCAGTCAACTAAGAGCTCTATCGTGGCCTTTCCCCTAGAATCCGCCTCCAAACCACTTGTATCTAACCACAATTGACTTAATAATATCAATTTTTGCTAAAGGAATCAATTGCAATGCATAAATTTAGAATTCCCACACTTTTACCCAAAAAGTAAAAAAATTGACCCCGGACCCGCTTAGTCAAAACCCGAGGTTCAGATCAATCCATTCACCCATTCACCCCTGAGCCCAGTTATGTAATTAGTTTAGGAATCCGATCTCAAATTTAGGTCTAAATTCCTAATTTGCAAAAACCCTCAATTCTTCCTAAATCCCTAGTTTCTACCACGGAAGAACAAAGATTAGGGCTAGAAATGGATGAAGTTAGAAATGGAAGAAAAAGAGTTAAAGTGTAGAAACCTGTGAATTGATGCTGAGTTTTCCCTTCAAAATCGCCTCTAGGCCGAGCTCCAATGGAGATTTTATGAAAAAAAATGGAAGAATCCCCTTTTTGGTTTGTTTTTAATCACTGGGCGTCATTCCTTCTTCGCATTTTCGAAGGGCCTGCTGCGTTCGCGATGTGCAACAGCCCAAGTGGTCTTCGCGTTTGCAAGTTCTCCCAGGCGTTCGGGAAGGCGGTTCACCCTTGGCCTTCGTGTTCGCGATCCAGTGCTCGCGTTTGCGTAGAAGAAACAACTGTCCCCTCCCCCAGGTTCCTAAATCTACGCGTTCGCGTGAAGCTGGTCGCATTCGCGGGCGTAAGACCCCCAACACTCCGCGTTTGTGACCCAACTATCGCTTTCGCTATGAAAAAGTCCTACCCATCCCAGCTCACTCTTCGCGATCGCGTGAGTACCTTCATGATCGTGAAGAAGGAAACCAGATGACAGCTGAAGCTAAGGAAAAAATAGATTTTCTAAGTTACAAACCACCCGTAGCCTATTCGAAATTCGCCTGATCTCTCGGGCTACAAATCAAACATGCACAGGAGTCCAAAAATATCATACGAACTTTCTCGCGCGATAAAAACACCAGAATAAGTCATAGAACTATGAATCGGACACCAAACCAAATGAATCCGGTCCGAATCACATCAAACCAACTCCGTTTCTCATCAAATTCGACAGACAAGTCATAAATATAGTACTGGACCTATATCGAGTTTCGAAACAAAGATACGGACCCAATATCAACAAAATCAAACATTGTTCAATTCCTTAAAGTCATTAAACCTTCAAACATTCAAATTTTGATAAAAAGCGATAACTCGAGCTAGGGACCTCCGAATTCAATTTCGGGCCTACGCCCAGGTCCCAAATCACGATACGAACCCACTAGGACTGTCAAAATATGGAATCGGGTCCATTTTCTCAAAACGTTGACCAATGTCAACTCAAATGGATTTTAAGGCAAATTTTAATATTTTATCAATTTTAACACAAAAGACTCCCCAAAATGCGCATGCAAAAATCGAGGAAGGCTTACAGAAGATATCGGAAGCTTCGAAACATAGATTTAAGGTTTAAAACTCTAGATGACCTATTGGGTCATCACATTCTCCACCTCTAAAATAATCGTTCGTCCTCGAACGGACATAGAAAAGTACCTGGGCTGGTGAAAAGGTGTGGATATCTGCTCCGCAATTCTGACTCGAACTCCCAAGTTGCTGCCTCGACCGGATAACCTCTCCACTACCCTCGAACTAAAGGATAACTCTTAGACCTTAACTGTCAAACCTGCGGGACTAGAATAGCCACCGTCTCCTCCTCGTAAGTCAAACCCTTGTCCAACTGGATTGAGATGAAATATAACACATGGGACGGATCATCGTGATACTTCCGGATCATGGACACATGGAAAATCGGATGGACTACTGATAAACTAGGTGGCAATGCAATCCTGTAAGCCACCTCATCCACTCTCTCAGGAATCTCCAAAGGTTTGATATATCTAGGGCTCAACTTGCCCTTTTTTCTGAACCTCATCACACCCTTCATGGGTGAAACCTGGAGCAATACCCTCTCTCTGACCATGAATGCAACATCACGAACTCGACGGTCGGCATAACTCTTCTTCCTAAACTAAACTGTGCGAAGCCGATCCTGAACAATCTTGTTCTTATCCAAGGCATCCTATACCAAATCTGTACCTAACAACCGAGCCTCCCCTGGCTCGAACCATCCAACTGGCGATCAACATCGTCTTGCATATAATGCCTCATAGGGAGCCATCTGAATGCTCGACTGGTAGCTGTTGTTGTAGGCAAACTCATCAAGTGGCAAGAACTGATCCCAAGAACCCCCGAAATCTATAACATAAGTGCGGAGGATATCGTTCAATATCTGAATAGTGCGCTCAGACTGTCCATTCGTCTGAGGATGAAATAATGTGCTCAACTCAACCTGAATGCCCAACTCACGATGTACTGCCCTCCAGAAGTGCGAGGTGAACTGCGTACCTCGATTAGAAATGATAGATAGGGGCACACCGTGAAGACAGACGATCTCACAGATGTAGATCTTAGCCAACTCCTCTGAAGAATAGGTAACTTCCACAGGAATAAATACGCTGACTTGGTCAGCCTGTCCAGAATAACCCATACTGCGTTGAACTTCCTCTGAGTCTGTGGGAGTCCAACAACAAAATCCACAGTGATACACTCTCGTTTCCACTCAGGAATCTTTAATTTCTAAAGCAAACCACCAGGTCTCTGATGCTCACACTTTACTTGCTGACAATTTAGACACCAAGATACATATGCAACTATATCCTTCTTCATCCTTCTCCACCAATAATGCTACTGCAAGTCCTGATACATCTTGGTGGACCCGGATGAATAGAATACGGGAATTGTGGTCCTCCTGAAGAATAACTCACGAAGTCCATCTACATTGGGCACACAAATACAACCCTGTATCCTCAAAACTCCATCATCTCCAACAGTAACCTACTTGGAACCACCGTGCTGCACTGTGTCCATAGGGACAAGCAATTGAGGGTCATCATACTGCCGCTCTCCAATGCACTCAAACAGAAGACCGAGTGACTGTACAAGTTAGAACACGGGTGGGCTCTAAAACATCCAACCTCACAAACTGATTGGCCAAAGCCTAAAAATCTGATGTAAGCGGTCTCTCACCGACTGGAATGTACGCAAGGCTACCCCTACTCACTACTTTTCTAATCAAGGCATCGACCACCATATTGACCTCCCCGGGATGATACAAGATGGTGATATCATAGTATTTCAATATCCCAACCACCTTATCTACCTCAAATTTAGATTCTATTATTGTAGATCGTGTTTATAGTTCGTGTGTGGTTACTATTGGGATCTCTAGACTAGCGTATATCTCCTACTCCTCAACATGGTAGATTTTTATGTCATCTTGGGTATGGATTGGTTTTTACCTTACCATGCTATATTGGATTGTCACACCAAGACGCCAAGATCATGCATTCTCTTATTCAACCAGAGGGCTAATCTGTTTTGCCAAGCTATCTTTTTGTTCTTTATCTTGGCCAATTTAAGTTGATTCAAGCTCTTTTGATCTCGGACTGCAATACATGATAATAGAAATAACAGCAACCACAACAATACACAAGAATATGAAGAACACCTACAATAATTATAATAACTAGCAACAAATGGAAGTTGAGATAGTAACTCATGCAAAGAGAGGAGAGGCATCTATCTTTTTATTATAGATAGAAATAAATAAATAAATAGGAAAACATCTTATGGGGAATCAAACCCCCACCTACAATGTATTTGGGCGATCCACCATGGGAGCTACCTTGAATGTTTCAAATTGTCCCATTACTTAATCAATTTTGAAATTAACTTTGATTTTCTTATTCTTGGTCATATATAGGAGAATAACAAAATTTTACCAATTTATTTGCTGGTACTTGGATCTTGATTCTCCTATGGAAGAAGCTTCGTGGAATCAATGACGCAACCAGAAGTTTTATTAAGGGGAGTCAAAATATAAAATAACACATAGCAATTTTCCAGTGAACGGGACAACGATAGCTCCACCACTACGTAAAACCATAACTGAAGATCAAGGTTCAGGAGAAGGGATAGTTCAAGAGAAAACTAAAGTAAGTACATGCATGCACTATTTTCAATGTAGAAAACAAGACATACTTTATTATCTGCTATACTATAATATACATTTTTCGTACGCTTGCAAATACGGGCAGTGGCGGACCTAAGATTTTGTTCAAGCAGGGTCAATTAAGTTCGGTAATATTATTTTAGTGATAGTCAATAGCAAAAATTACAGTGTACAACGAAGTGAATTTGTATGTTACTCCCTCTCTTTTGATAATCCTCCTGGAAAAAAATTGTAGTTTGAGATAGTGTCTTTTTCCCTTCCCAATAAAAATAATCAAACAAAACCACATAATTTTTCAAGAACATCATAAAATTTCCTTCACACAATCACGAAAAGGTAGAAAAACACAACATTTATAATGTACAGAAGTGTTAAAATAAATAAAACAAACAATAAATATACAAATTTGCACATACAAGTACAATAACTTTTTAAGTTATTATCTACAAACAATAAATAATATAATTGATAGGTTATGTGCCCTGTTATGTTTTGATGATCTAACAAACTTAATGATAAGAACCAGATGGGGAACCTATTGCACATCATCAAGTGCTTAAGAACAACAAATCTCAAGTCGGGCACAAGCTCCAACAATTAGAGCCAAATAGTCAAAGAGACGACAGAGGGAATAAATGGACATCAGTTCCCTTTGTGATTGTACCAGTCAGCTGCTCACAGCTGTAAAGTCGCTGCAACTGTTCCTCTGCACACACACAACAGTGTGAATAGTGCAACAACCACTTTATGGAGAATGCCTTGTACTAGATATTTGCTTGCATAATCCAAGTGACATCACTTGGATATTATTAACATGAAGCAATGAAGAAAATAAACACTTGCACATTCGATAATTAATCAAGTTTCCTCTCAAGTGTGTTGCTATCTTGCAAGTGACTTCCAGGCTTCAAGAACAAAGAACGATATAACAAAGGACCATTTTCCAACATTGTGTTATTACATGTCTTTAGTTGTGTTGCACCTTTGTTAGAGTGATTTACTTGTAATTTCTACTTAGCTTAGCTAGAAGCATTGTGTTGGAAACTATTTGTAAAATCTTAAATCTTATGTTTATGTCTTGGCTAGAGTTAGTCGAGTTGTGATCTTTGTAATAGAGTTATTACAAAGAGGCTTGTAATAGAGTTATTACAAGTGAATGAAGGATTAAGAGTTTAATTCCTAGGTTACAATAAGTTTTAATCTAAAAGTTTCTCGGTTAGTGAAGTTGAAATCCTACGAGTGTAGGTCGTGGTTTTTAATCCCGTGAGTTGGGAGTTTTCCACGTAAAATTCTGATGTGTCATTTACTTATCTCTTATATTGTATATTCTGTGGGAACTGATAGAGATCCAGGTTCCCTATAAAGTTTGGTGGACCCTAAGTTTCTATGAATTGGTATCAGTGCAGATTCTTTCTATCAGGCTAACATGTAGGAAGGATCCAAATGGCTGCTCCACCAAACTTTGAAGAAGGTAAATCAACATACAGACCACCAAGATTCAACGGAAAATACTATGGATGGTGGAAGACAAGGATGCATGATTTTATCATGGCTGAAGATTCAGGGCTCTAGGATGTTATCTGCGATGGACCCTTCATCCCTATGAAGACCATTGGAGAACCAGCAGTGACATTTCCCAAGACAAGGAAGGTATACAATGATGCTTACCGCAAAGCTATAGAGAAGAACTTCCAAGCAAAAAAGATCCTCGTCTGTGGTATTGGACAAGACGAATACAACAGGATCTCTGCCTTTCAATCAGCCTAGGAGATCTGGGAAGCTCTCTAAACGGCACGCGAAGGAACAACCCAAGTCAAGCAGCCGAAGATCGGCATGCTTACCACTGAGTATGAATGATAAGTGGGGATTTGACTACTTATTAGTACCTGTTTTCTTTCGTTTTAGTCCAAAAGCGTTTAATTGTGTTCTCAAAACTAATAAAATATGCTTAAATGCAGGAATGGTGAAAAATGAGCCTCAAAGATGAAATCCAACTCAAGAAAGAGTGATCTGAACTCAAGGACAAAATCAAGCACAAAAGCTCAAAGTGCGGACTCCAGATTTCCATCTGCGGTCGCAGACTCTGAAGGAAAATTTATCAGAGCCTAAGTGCAAACTGCGATCCGCACATGAAATGTGTGGCCGCAGAAGCTAAGAAAGATCAGAAGTTCAGAGAGTTCTCATTCCAAGCTCAAAGGAAGTGCGGACCGCATAATTATTGTGCGTCCGCAGAAGTCAGCTACGCGGTCGCACTCAAAAATGTTCGATCCGCAGAAGAGTCCTGTGCCGCCGCACCCAGAAATGTACGGACCACAGAATATGAGAGATGTGGTTGCGGTTCAGAATTGTGCGACTGCAGATTCAAATCCTGTCAAGACCAAGAGAAGTGTGGACCGCACATGGAATTGTGCGACCACAAAACTTCCGAAAAGGGCAATTTTATCTGAAAATTCCAGCACTGTATAAATAGAATAGTTTTACTATTTTAGGTTAACTTTTTTACCTATTGACATCAGCAACCATTTTCTTTGCTTCTTGTAGTTATTTTAGTCATTTTGAGCTTTTTGAATATTAGCTTTAACATTTCAATCATTAATATGGGTTTAATTATCACTTCTTCTTTGTCCTCTAATTTAAGCATGAGTAGCTAGATTTTTACTAGGGTTGTGACCCAACCCTAGTGTGTAAACTTAATAGATATTTGATTTATTGCTTGTTTATGGTTGGGTGTTGATTATATAGCCATGTTCTTGCTTTTAATTGAAGATTTAATGGTTGCAAATATTATTTCAGGCCTAATTGACTTGGTCTCTACTTGAGAAAGAGAGACTTAGTATAGGAAAACTTGGCTAGCAAGGAATTGGATCAATCGAGATATTGATAAATCCAATTAAAGGGTTGAATATAGAGATAGTAAAACCCCACTTGAGCCTATTATCAACTGTTTTGTTCAATACCCATTTGGACTTGAGAAATCTAAATTGGGAAAAATCACTCTCTTATCGAGAGGTATTGAGTTGGTAATCTAGTGTTGATAGCTGCAATCCACCCCGACCAAGAAAACAAGCATTAAGACTTACAACCCATTAAGCGAACACCTAGATGAAAGTCATATCCCTAGGCCTTTTTACCATTTGAAAAACAGACAAAAACAATATGCTAGTTTTACTTATTAATTGTCATTCTTAGTTTAAAATAGATTGAGAAACAAACCAACTTTTGTGGAAGTATAATCCGAGATAATTAAAGCTCATTCACTCAAATATATAATACTAGTCCCATTCATAGCTCCCTGTGGAAAATCGACCCCAACTCCGTGTTGGGTACTATTATTGCTCTGACTGTTTCACAACCTCAAATAGAGGTATGGCTTGGACGAGATCAATGAACTCTTCAGGATGATGAATCCATTCAGTACATGCACACTCGATTCACCTTCATCATCAACGAGCTTCACTCTTTGGGAGAAATGATTCCAAGGAACAAACTTGTCAGGAAAATACTTAGGGTACTACCTGGTTTCTGGGAAAGCAAGGTCAATGCTATCACAGAGGTAAATGATCTGCAAAGGCTGACCATTGATGAACTCATTGGAAATCTGAAGAAGTATGAAATGAATAAAAAGAAGGACCATAAAAGAATATAACCCAATAAAGAGAAGAATCTGGTCCTCAAGGCTGAAAATAATGACTCAAGTGGTGAGGATGCTGATATGGCGTACCTGAGAAAGCGATTTTAGAAAATGGTTCGTAGGAATGGGGGTATTCCAAAAAGGTGTAGCTACAGCAAGCCAAGAGGGTATGGCTTATGTCATAAATGTGGGAAGTAAGGACACTTCATCAGTACTTCCCTCTCCTCAAGCAAGACCAGTACAAACACAACACAGACAAAGCAGATAAGAGGAACCCGATTTCTGACAAAAGATTCATGAGAAAAGATGTCGCTGACAATGTTGTGAAACAAGATTTTTCTGTATGGGGAGGCTCTTCCAGAAAATCTAGAGAATATGATGAACAAGGTTACAACTCCATGATGGAAGTGGAAAGTGAAGCAGCTGAATATGACTCCATCTTTGCCCTGATGGAAAAATCTGACGATGATGAGGCAAACTTTCTAGACGTTCAAAGAAATTTGAAGTCTTACTCTAAGAAAAAGCTTATATCTTTGGAAATATTTTAATTAATGCTTATCACAGTCTTATAAATTATAAATATGCATTAACTATAGAGCTAGGAGTGATAGAAAATGAGAGAGATGATCTGATAGTCGTAGTGGTTGACCTAAAAGAAACCATCGAGGTTCTAAAGAAAGAAAAGGATGTTCTGACTAAAAATTGAAAACATAGAAAATGAGAAAGATGAAATGTTTGTAGTTGTTATGGACCTAAAAGAAAAAATAGAGGAATTAAAAAAGGGAAACAGTTGTGGGATTATCCAAAAAGGAAAGGAAGTTGCAAGTGAGGCACACATTAAACTTGAAAATGAACTCAAATATGTGAAATCTAGTCTGTGTGTTGAACTTGAAAGAAACAGACAACTTCAAAAAGATCTAGGCAGATTTAAAAATGACTTAGAAAAATCTCCAAAGTGGACCTAGTCCTCTGATACAATTACTTCCATGTATACAAGAAATGGTGGGAACATGTAGGGAGTCGGGATCCAAAAGGAAAATACTCCTTACAATCCACATAGCAAGCATGTTACTACCTATGGAAACACTGGACACTTTAAGAAAACTATAAGGCTAGAATTCAGTCCCAACAGAAAAATAAGGTTTTTGTTGAAAAGGTATCTGCTGCTAAGGAACCCGGTCCCTCCGTTAAAAAAAGTGTATTGCCTGCCTGGACAAAAAGAAGTTTAATTCGCCCTTTTCCTCATTATAAAGAACCCAAACTTGTTTGGGTTCCTAAGTCTAATCCTTTATTCTCTTGTGTATGAAGAAGTGAAAGGAAGCAGCCAAAAATGATATATGGATAGTGGCTGCTCCAAGCACATGACTGGAAGAATCAATGATTTTCTTTCACTCAAAGCCCTACAAGGAGGGAGTGTGTCCTTTGGAAATGAAAAAAAGGGATACATTCTGAGAGTAGGAAGAATTGGGAAGACACTCACTCACTCAATTAAAAATGTGTATTATGTGAACGACTTGAAATATAGCCTACTAAGTGTTTCTCAAATCTGTGACAAAGGAAACACAGTGGAATTTGTGTCAAAAATCTACACAGTCACAAATCTCGTGACTGGTGAAGTGGTCCTGATGGCAAAAAGATACAAAAACATTTATGTTACTGATTTTGAGTCCCTGCACAATGGGGATCTCACATGTCTGAATGTTGTTGATGATGATGTTGAACTGTGGCACAAAAGATTGGGACATGCAAGTTTTACGTTGCTGGACAAATTGGTCAAGAAGGACCTGATTCGTGGGCTGCCTAAGTCAAGTTTCAAAGATCACAAGGTGTGTGATGCATGTGTGAAAGGAAAGCAAGTCAAGTCCTCCTTCAAGCCCAAAAAGGAAGTAAGCACCTCAAGGCCACTTGATCTCCTCCATATGGATCAGTGTGGACCTATGATGGTGCCAAGTAGAGGAGGAAAGAAGTACATTTTCGTCATAGTGGATGACTACTCCAGATTCACCTGGACTTTGTTCCTTAGAACCAAGGAAACTTTTCCAGGGTTTGCTGCTTTTGTCAAGAAGATTCAAGTGAAGATGAGCCATAATGTTATGAGTATAAGATCTGATCACGACACAAAGTTTGATATGCAAAATTAGATGAATTCTATGCTGAAAATGGTATAAGTCATAATTTTTCAACTCTAAGAACACCCCAACAAAATGGTGTTGTGAAGAGGAAAAATAGGACTCTTGAAGACATGGCAAGGACAATGCTGATTGACAGTGGTGTTGCAAAAAATTTCTGGGCAGAGGCAGTCAACACTGTATGCTACTTGGCAAACAAGTTCATAATCAGGTCCTTCTTGAACAAAACCCCGTATGAACTGCTTAACGGATGAAAACCCAAGCTAACACATTTGAGGACATTTGGCTGCAAATATTTTGTTCTCAATAATGGGAAGGAAGCACTGGGAAAATTTGATGCCAAAAGTGATGAAGGAATCTTTCTTGGCTATTTATCACAAAAGAACTCAATGTGTTGAGGAAAACATGCATGTGATATTTGATGAATCACACCGCCTTTGTGGAAAAGATTCACATGATAAGGTTTATCAAGATGGAGAGCAGTCAAAGGTACCTAGTAAAGTCATTGATATGGAAAATGGAAAGGCTGACATGATGAGTCAGGTTAAGGAATCAAACAAAGATGGTGCAGCTATATCTCCAACTGATGTAGAGGAACCTGGTCCCTCAATCACAACAACTGAAGCAGAGAACATAGTTGTTGATGTCCTGCAAGGAACCTCTGATGCTGAACTGAGAAGTGGCCCTCATGTCTACAATGGATCTTATTTAGAGGAACATTGATCCTCTCGCAATGAGATTCATGTGTCTAACTGGAAACACAAAATTTCACACCCTCTTTAAAATGTGATCGCTTCTCTGGACTCAGGGATTCAAACTAGATCAAAGTCAAGAAACTCACTTGCCTTCTCAGCCTTTCTCTCTCAATTTGAGCACAAAATTATCAAGGAAGTATTGAAAAATAATGACTGGATTACTGCTATGCAAGATGAACTCCATCAATTTGAGAGGAACAACATATGGCACCTAGTTCCTCGACCCTCAGACAGAACTGTTATAGGAACTATGTGGGTGTTCAGAAACAAACTTGATGAGTTGGGAACACAACAAGAAACAAGGCAGGGGGTTAGTAGTTCAAGGTTACAATCAAGAATAAGGTATCAACTATGATGAAACTTTTTCTCCTGTTACTCGAATGGAAGCCATCAGAATCCTCATTGCCTTTGCATCTCATATAGAATTCAAATTGTTCCAAATGGATGTCAAAAGTTCATTTCTGAATGGATATATAAAGGAAGAAGTCTTCGTCAAACAACCACTTGGTTTTGAATGTCATGAGCATCCTGAGCATGTATTCAAACTTGACAAGGCATTATATGGACTGAAGCAATCCCCTAGTGTATGGTATGAAAGGTTGTCGAAATTCCTCCTTGAAAATGGATTTACTAGAGGAACAATCGACAATACCCTATTTATGAAGAAATGAGGGAAGAATCTGATCATTGTGCAAGTCTATGTTGACCACTTCATCTTTGGTTCAACAAATGATTCCCTGTGTGAAGAGTTTGTAAAGCTTATGGGAAGTGAGTTTGAAAAGAGCATGATGAGGGAATTGAATTTTTTCTTGGGACTGCAAGTTAAGCAAATTCCTAAGGTCACAATGATAAGTCAACATAAGTACAATAAAGAGATCCTAAAGAGATTTGAGATGGAAAGTTCAAAAATCATTGATACCTCTGTTGCCACTGCCACTCGTCTGGACATAGATGAACTTGGTTCTCCTGTGAACGAAACCATGTAAAGAGGTATCATTGGTTCATTCTTGTATCTCAAAGCTAGTACTAGATACCATATTCAGTATAGGATTATGTTCTTGTATTGGTAAAAAATAGACTTCACACGTGTAATATTTCTAATGACAAGGCAATCTACGTGGATCAATGGAAATATGGCACCTGGTTAGAAGTTTATTAAGAAGTACGAGGAACGGAATAACATGCACACGAGACAATTAGATGCGGGAGTTCCAATTTAATTGAGGAGTTGAAGAGACACGGTCAGAATTAACCTAGGCAGAATAAAGGGCAGATTCAAAGATCTTTAAATCAATGAGCTAAATGTTATATAATCTTCTCGCAACAGTTACGATTACCAATTGTAACGTTATATTAATGATAGTATTAGTCATTAATTCTCAATCATTAAGAAGAGTAGATGCTGTATTAAGAAATTCCCTATAAAAGGGAGTGAAATCTCACTTGTATAGACACGTTCGAATCACTACTGAAATATACTTACTTATATGTGATCTTATTGCTTTCTTATTTAAAAGTTTAATTCTTATTTTTTGATTATCAGAAGCCCGAGTACTTCTTAAAATAGCTTTGACTAAAGAATATAATTCTTTGGTTAAAAAAATTGGTTCCGTTACCGGGAAACTGATAAACTTTGTTTTTTCTCTCGAATAACCTTTATCGAATCATGTCGAATACCAATTACAACAATCAACAAACAACTGGAACCCCAGTTCCATCGTCTCAGGGATCCCCATGAGGTTCAAGGGACAACTCCCCAGAAAGATCTACAACTCACAACAATGATCAAATTGGAAATGAGAAAACAGGAGAACAAGACCCTGTGAAGGAGATGGTTGGTGAATATGTGAGTGAAACTCTTCAAGATTTAATGAGGGGGATACCAGCTGTGTCACCCATGCCTCCTCCAAACAACACCGCGACTGTAGAAAATCCACTATCTAGACTAGCAAATTCAGGAAGTAGAGGCACTCTAAATGAACCACTTGAAGGAAGACCACGTATGATCAATAATTCAGATTTACAATCTTTAATACTAACCTTGCAGAAACAGGTGAAGGAACAAAACGATCGCATCGAACAAATTCCTGGAGTACCACCTGTCATCAAGGGTGTTGATATTGATAAATACTCTCAACAACCCTGGAAGCAAAGTGAAACACCTTTGCCGATTCCCAAGAAATTCAAAATGCCTGACATACCAAAGTACGATGGGACAACTGATCCACGTAATCATGTTACTGCTTTCACCACAGGATTAAAAGGAAATGACCTGACTAAGCAAGAAATTGAATCCGGGTTGATCAAAAAGTTTGGAGAGACACTCACCAAAGGAGCATTGACATGGTATTCACTCTTGCTAAAAAATTCTGTTGATTCTTTTGCTGAACTTGCAGATTTGTTTACAAAAGCACATTCCGGCGCGTAAAAAGTGGAAAAGAGAATGGAAGACATATTCAAATAAAATAAGGAGATACGGAGTTGCTTCATGAATTCATAGACAGGTTTCAACGTGAAATGATGCTTCTACCAAGAGTACCTGACAGTTGGGAAGCTATGGATTTTGCAAGTAATTTGAATGATAAAAGCTCTGAAGCCACGGGAAGACTCAAATAAAGCTTGAGAGAGTTTCCAGCTACGACATGGAACGATGTTTATAACAGGTACAACACCAAATTACGAATTGAAGAAGATACTATTGCCCAATCAAAAGCAAAAGACATGATGAGTTCTAGACGCTCCAAATCAGAAAGTAGAACTGGCAAAAATAGTTACGATCCGTACATGGGACCTTCGGGACGAGAGGCGTGTTCCAAATTTGAAAACCTACGGTCTGATCACAAACCGTCAAATAGAGATTCGAGCTCATCGTCATCAAGATCCAGAAAGGATCGAGATGAGAGAAATAGGGGTAATACAAGAATTGGAGATTACAATTTCAATGTAAGTACTTCCGAATTAATTACAATATTAAGAAATATGGGTGATAAAGTTCGATGGCCCAAAGAAATGAGATCAAATCCAAACAGAAGGAACCCAAAATTCTGGTGTGAATTTTACAATGATCATGGGCACAAAACATCATACTGCAGGTCATTGCAAGGTGAGGTAGTACACTTATTAAAACAAGGTTATCTAACAGAACTGTTTAGTGAAAAAGGTAAACATGCATATATGAAGTATAGGCAGACCCCCCAAAACCACTATCTCTGAATAGAACTATAAATGTGATAAATGGAGGAGAGGAGGTAAAGGGCGTAACTTATACTTCAGCAAGAAGGATGACCAAGTTCACAATGACCCATGGGAAACGGACTCGTGAGACTTTGGAGGCTGACAATATCTCATTTGACGACTCAGATACTGATGGATTACTGCTTCCACATAACGACGCATTGATTGATCCAGGTAGCGTGAAAAGAGTATTGATTGATTCAGGTAGCTCAGTCAATATTATTTTGCTAAGGGTTGTGGAAGAGATGTTAATAAAGTACCGTGTAATTCCAAAAGCACGTTCCTTGTCTGGATTCGAAAACTCAACTGTAATAACAAAAGGAGAAATTGAGCTCAATACCTATGCAGAAGGCGTCGTCAAGGCAACAAAGTTTCACATTATAGATACAAATATGGCTTATAATGTAATCATGGGGAGACCATGGATCATGACATAGATGCAGTACCTTCTACTCTGCATCAGGCAATCAAATTCCCTTCCAAATGGGGAATCTGGCAAATTCGAGATGATCAACAGACTTCAAGAAATATCAACTCAGTGATGCATTCCAATAAAAAAGAAATAGCGGAAGAATCAAAAGACGAGGGAGAAACTCGAACAGATACGGAAGAAAATGATAAAGACACGGTGAATCAAATCACCATGGATGTCGCATCAAGACATACAGACATGGATTCCAGACCTGATGTTATTCAAGAACCAGAAGAGAATGAAAATATCAAGACAACGACTGAGGAACTCGAAGCTGTTCCACTGTTTGATCTTAATCCTGAGCAAAAAATCCACATAGGAGCAAGGCTAAACCCGACCAGAAGAGGTAAGTTAATTGAATATTTAAGAGTTAACGCATATTGTTTTGCTTGGTCCTGTTCAGATATAACATGTATACCCCCAGAAGTGATGATTCAGAAACTAAATGAAGACCCATCCTTCATACCTGTCAAGAAAAATAAAAGAAAGCAGGGATTATTCAAGAATCAAGTGATCGATGAAGAGGTACAGAAACTCTTAAAAACTGGTTCAATACGTGAGGTAAAATATCCTAATTGATTAGCTAATACCGTAGTGGTATCTAAAAAGAATGGTAAATGGAGAGTATGCATAGACTATACGGATTTAAATAAAGCATGCCCAAAAGACTCATTTCCATTACCGCACATAGATCAAATGATTGATGCCACTGCAGGTCATGAATTATTAAGCTTTCTAGATGCATATTCTGGTTACAATCAGATAAAAATAGACCCCTCAGACGAGGAGAAAACCTCCTTTATTACAAATAGGGAGACTTATTGTTATAGAGTCATGCCTTTTGGCTTGAAAAATGCTGGAGCCACGTATCAAAGGCTAGTGACCAAGATGTTCCAGGAACATCTGGGGAAAACAATGGAGGTGTACATTGATGACATGCTGGTAAAATCAACACGGGCAGAAGATCATTTCCAACATCTCTCAACTACTTTCGAGATCCTCCGCAGGTATAACATGAAATTAAATCCAGAAAAATGCACCTTTGGCCTCGAATCTAGTGACCAAGATGTTCCAGGAACATCTGGGGAAACAATGGAGGTGTACATTGATGACATGCTGGTAAAATCAACGCGGGCAGAAGATCATTTCCAACATCTCTCAACTACTTTCGAGATCCTCCGCAAGTATAACATGAAATTAATTCCAGAAAAATGTGCCTTTAAGGCCGAATCAGGTAAATTTTTGGGTTTTCTCGTATCAAATAAAGGCATTGAATTAAATACTGCTCAAATTAAAGCTATTGAATAAATACCTGATATACTCACGAGCAAAAGAAAAGTTCAAAGATTAGCAGGTAGGATTGCATCTTTAGGAAGATTCGTCTCCAGATCTTCAGAGAAGAGTTTTAAATTCTTCTCAGTACTAAAGAAGCAGAATCAATTCGAATGGACTGAAAAATGTCAACAAGATCGTAAAGACTTGAAGGCTTATCTATCAAATCCCCCACTACTGTCTAAACCAAAGGAAGGGGAAAGGTTATACATTTATCTTGCTGTTGCAGAAATAGCCGTAAGTGCAGTCCTGGTAAGGGAGGACAAAGGTAAGCAATCTCCTACTATGTAAGTAAGTCCTTACTAAATGCTGAAACTAGATATCCTCATCTAGAAAAATTAGCGTTGGCTCCAAACATGGCAGCTAGAAAGTTAAAACCGTACTTTCAGTGTCACCTAATTATTGTTGTAACTTCGTATCCTTTGAGAAATATTTTACATAAGCAAGAACCGTCAGGTAGACTGGCTAAATGGGCAATAGAACTAACAGAATATGACATAGTCTATCAACCTAGGACTGCAATAAAGTCTCAGGTTTTTAGCCGATTTTGTCGCAGATTTTAACACTAGCATAATTCCTGAAGTAGAAAAAGAATTACAAATCTTTACCCGGAGCTAATCCAGGAATATGGACTCTATTCACCGACGGCTCTTCTAATATTAAAGGAGCCGGGTTGGGAATTGTTTTGATACCACCTTCGAGTGAAAAGATAAGGCAAGCTATTAAATGTTATCCCATCACTAACAATGAAGTAGAGTATGAAGTTGTCATTGCAGGACTTGAATTAGCACGAGAACTCTCAATTGAGCAGATCGTGATCAAAAGTGACTCTCAACTAGTGGTGAACCAGATGCAGGGGACTTATACTGCTAGAGAGACTCGAATGCAACAACATCTGGAAAAGGCACGAGACCTGGTGAGGCAATTCCAGTCATGGAAGATTATGCAAGTACCTAGAGAGGAAAACGCAGAAGCGGATGCGTTAGCTAAGCTTGCAACAGTTACTGATGTAACGAATAAAGACAATGCTATTGTGATACACTTATTTTATTCAGCAATTGACCAGGACAAGAATAAGGTAACATTTAATAATCTAACTTGGGATTGGAGAAATGAAATTGTATATTTTTTGTAGAATGGTACCGTGCCTGAAGATAAGAAAGAAGCTCAAGCACTTCGCCGAAAAGCTGCACGGTACTGCCTAGTTCGTGACACTCTATATTGTAAAATGTTTGGAGATCCCATAGCAAGGTGCCTTGGACCAAACCAAACTGAGTATGTGATGAAAGAAGTATACGAAGGACACTGTGGGAACCACGTAGGTGCAAGGTCCTTAGTCAAAACCCTTATCAGAGTTGGGTACTATTGGCCTAAGATGGAAGAAGACGCTAAATATTTCGTAGCTAAATGCGATAAATTTCAGCGATATGCTAACAATATACATCGGCCCGCAGAATTACTACACCCGATTGTATCACCTTGGCCATTTATGAAATGGGGAATGGATATAGTAGGACCTCTACCCCCAGCTAGAGGAAAGGTACGATTTTTACTTGTATTAACAGATTATTTCTCAAAATAGGTGGAGGCAGATGCTTTTAAACAGGTGCGAGAAAAAGAAGTGAAAAGCTTCATATGGCGAAACATCATATGTCGTTTTGGTGTACCAAAGGAAATTGTATGTGACAATGACCCACAATTCATAGGCTCACAAATCACAGAATTCTTCCAAAGATGGAAAATCAAACGAATCACTTCTTCACCATATCATCCCGTGGCTAACTGGCAAGCTGAGCCAACAAATAAAATCATTGTTAACAATTTGAAGAAACGATTAGAAAAAGCTAAGGGAAATTGGTCTGAAGAACTATCGGCAATATTATGGGCTTATAGAACTACATCAAAGACAGCCATGGGAGAAACCCCATTCACGCTTGTTTACGGCTCAGAAGCTCTAATACCAATGGAAATTGGTGAACCGAGCATGAGATTCACAACATTAACAGAAGAAACAAACAATGACGAGTTAAGTACAAATCTGGATTTACTTGAGCAAAGGAGAGAAGCTGCTTTAATACGCATGGCAGCTCAAAAGAAATCATAGAGCGATATTACAACAGAAAAGCGCACCTTAGATATTTCAAAATTGGAGACTTTGTCCTTAAGAAAGTTTTTCAATCGACAAAGGAGGATGGAGCAGGAAAATTAAATCCAAATTGGGAAGGACCCTACAAAGTGCGTGGTATTGCTGGAAAAGTTGCTTATGAGCTGGAAACCATGGATGGTAGAATATTACTAACAAGTTGGAATGTTGTTCACTTGAAGAAATAATACTTCTAAGGAAAAGGAATACCCACGGTCAGGTATCATTACGTTCAATTTTATTTAGTATAGTTAAAAATTATAATAAACATTTTAGATGATAGGCAAAAATCTAACCCATAACAGATGATGATATTAGACCTGAATAGACACGAGGAAAAAACTGAATTCCCGGTCTAGGGTTACAACTTTCTGATGGACGTTTCAAAGGGTTAAGAAGTCATCATCTAAACTATATACTTTCGAGTCCCGTATGTTTTTCCATTTCAGGAAAAGGACCAAAAGAAAGGAATAGTCAAGT
This sequence comes from Nicotiana paniculata, assembly GCA_005239505.1. Lineage (NCBI taxonomy): Eukaryota > Viridiplantae > Streptophyta > Magnoliopsida > Solanales > Solanaceae > Nicotiana > Nicotiana paniculata. The sequence continues at coordinate 38,527 of MDKI01121395.1, read as the reverse complement.
GCTCGAGATTTCATTCTTCAAAGTGTATTGGTAAAAAAGAGTTTCACACGTAAGCCAGCTTTTGACAACTCAGCCAGTCACATGGACACAGGAAAACGCGACAGCTGGATATGACTCCCTGAAGAGACACGGTACAAAGAGGCACGGTTCAGTAAACCCACGAACTTATCAGCCACGGAAAACTCAACTTGATCGAAACGGGAGAGAGACACTGTCAGAATGAATCTATACAAAACTACGAGTAGATTAAAGGACCCAAAATTGATTACTCGAACGTTATGTAACTGAACCCCAATTATCGTTATCCTTTGTAACTCCTAATTAATGTCATAGTTAGTAACCATAGCAAGAGTCATACGTTGTAAGAATCTCCTATATAAGGGAGGAGAATACAGTTTGTAAAGGCATCTGATTCTCGAATACAATCAACTTTATATTTCTGCAATATTGTCTATTATTCATTTTTCTCCATTATCATGATTATCAGTAACCTGTATTCATCTTAAAAATAAGCTTTAGTCAAAGGTTCTAATTCTTTGGTTAAACAAATTGGTTCCGTTACTGGGAATCTGATAATCTTTGTTTACTTTTTAAGTGATATCCTCTGAATTATGTCAAACCTCAACGACAACAACCAGCAAAGGAGTGGAACCCCAGTTCCACCGCCTTCAGGAATCCCACGTGGTTCGAGGGAACAAACCCCAGAAATATCTAATAACAACAATGGTGATAATGATCAAACTGTGGAACAAGATCATGTAAAGAAAATTATTGCAGAGTATGTGAGTCAAGCTTTGTAAGAATTTGCGAGAGGATTACCGGCAGCGTTACCTACACCGCCGACGCCACCTCCAATAACACCATCACCATGGAAAACCCTCAATCTGGGTTGGAAAAATCAGGAAGAGGAGATACTCCTAATGAATATCTCGAAACGAGACCAGTTATATCTAATGACTCTGAATTACAAAATTTACTACTAACTATGCAGAAACAGATGAAGGAGCAGAACGATCGCATCGAACAAATTCCTGGAGTACCACCTATCATCAAAGGCATCGATGTTGATAGATATTCTCAACAACCTTGGAAGCCAAGTACGTCACCCTTGCCTATAACCAAGAAGTTTAAAAGGCCTGACTTTCCTAAATATGATAGAATAACTGACCCACGCGACCATGTGACTGCTTTCACTACTGGAGTAACAGGCAACGACTTAACGAAACAAGAGAATCAGTCCTTGTCAAAACATTTGGGGAAACACTTACCAAAGGGACCCTAACCTGCTATTCTCTTCTCCCTGAAAATTCTATTGAATCTTTTGCTGAGCTTGCAGATTCGTTTATAAGAGCACACTCTGGTGCACAAAAATTTGAGAAGAGAATAGAAGACATATTCAAAATAAAACAAGGAGACATGGAACTACTTCGTGAGTTTGTAGACAAATTTCAACGAGAAAGAATGCAGTTACCCAGGGTGCCTGATAATTGGGCAGCCATGGCATTTGCGAGCAACCTGAACGATAAAAGCTCAAAAGCCACGAGGCAACTTAAGGAGAGTCTAAGAGAATTCCCCACTACAACACGGAACGATGTATATAACAGGTACATTACTAAACTCAGAATTGAAGAAGATATCATTGCTCGTTCAGATCCAGACATCCTGAATCAGATAGAAGATCAGGTAAAAACATGTACAATCCTTACTTAGGACCATCGGACACGATATCCGCCCCAGGTTCAAAAACACTAGGTCGAACTACAGACCACAAGGAAGAGACCTGGTCTCATCCTCGTCAAGATCCAGAAAAGATCGAGATAAACGATCTAGAGGTAATACTCAAATTGGGGATCATACCTATAATGTAAGTACTACAGAACTTGTATCAATATTGAGGAACATGGGAGACAAGGTTAAGTGGCCCAAAGAGATGCGGTCAAATCCAAGTAGAAGAAACCCAGATCACTGGTGTGAATTACACAACGATCATGGGCACAAAACTGCGGATTGCAGATTTTTACAAAGTGAAGTAAAAAATTTATTAAAACCGAGCTATTTAACGGAATTGTTTAGTGATAAAGGTAAACATGCATATATGAGGAACATGCAGGAGCCCCTAAAGCCTCCTTCTCCAAAATGAACCGTTAACATAATACACGAGGGTGAAGAAGTAAATAGAGTGATTTGAAAAACAACCACGAAGTTCACAATTACACATGGAAAACGGGCTCGTGGAGAAGACGATATAACCTTCGATGATGCAGATATCAGTGGATTAATGCTTACGCACAACGATGCTCTGGTAATATCTTTACTTATTCATGACAGTAACATAAAAAGAGTGTTGATTGATCGAGGCAGTTCAGTCAATATCATTTTGCTAAGAGTCGTGGAAGAAATGCTACTGGGGAATCAAGTAATACCAAAAGCACGAGCCATATCAGGGTTTGATAACTCTACGGTTATAACAAAAGGAGAAATTGAGCTTAGCACTTATGCTGAGGGGGTGATCAGAAGTGCCAGGTTCCAAGTCATCGATACTGACATGGCTTATAACGTAATCATTGGAAGGCCATGGATCCACGACATGAAAGCGATACCATCCACGTTGCATCAGGTAATTAAATTTCCCTCTGAATGGGGGATTCAACAAATCAAAGAAGATCAGCATGCCGCAAGAAATATAAACTTTGCGGTACACTACAACAAGAAAATAAAGGTGGAGGATAAGGGAATCTTCCAAGCAGGTAACACAGCCCAAAAAAGCATGGAAGAAATTACTAACCAAGTAGGTACGGAAGGAATTATCGCTGAAACAGGTACGAAAGAAAATACTTACGAGAAGGAAAATCAATTAACCACGGAAGGTATACTATACCACACAGAAACAGATTCCAGACCGGACGTCATTCGTGAACCGGAGGAAGATGAGCACATCAAAACAACTGCGGAAGAGCTCGAAGCTGTTCCATTATCCGAACAAAAGCCTGAGCAGAAAGTGCATATAGGCACGAGGCTAGACCCCGCTCGAAGAGGTAAGTTGATGACTCATAAACTAAATGAAGATCTATCCTTCGTACCTGTTAAGCAGAAAAAAAGAAAGCAAGGACCATTCAAGAACCAAGTGATCGACGAAGAGGTACAAAAACTCTTGAAGATTGGTTCAATACGAGAAGTAACGTACCCTAAGTGGTTAGCAAACACCATGGTAGTACCTAAAAAGAATGGCAAGTGGAGAGTATGCGTGGATTATACTGATCTAAACAAAGCATGCCCCGAAGATTCATTCACACTGCCTCATATAGACCAAATTATTGATACCACCGCAGGTCATGAACTATTAAGATTTCTAGATGCATATTCTGGTTATAATCAGATTAAAATGGATCCTTTAGACGAGGAAAAAACCTCCTTTATCACGAACATGGGGACTTACTGTTATAAAGTTATGCCTTTTGGCTTAAAAAACGCTGGAGCCACCTATCAAAGGTTAGTGACTAAAATGTTCCAAGAACATCTTGGAAAGACGATGGAAGTTTATATTGATGACATGTTGGTAAAATCAACACAAGAACAAGACCATTTCCAGCACCTCTCTATTGCTTTTGATATTTTACGCAGGTACAATATGAAGTTAAATCCAGAGAAATGGGATTTTGGAGTGCAATTAGGCAAAAATTTTGGGTCTCCTTGTATCAAACAGAGGAATAGAGGTAAATCCCGCTCAAATTAAAGCCATAGAGGAAATACCTAATATTTTAACAAATAAAAAGGAAGTTCAAAGACTGACAAGGAGAATAGCAGCTTTGGGTAGGTTTATTTCTAAATCTTCCGATTTTTTTTTAAATTCTTCTCAGTTCTCAAAAAGCAGAATCAGTTTGAATGGAATGAAGAATGTCAGCAAGCCCTCACGAATCTGAAGATTTATCTATCGAAACCGCCACTGCTTTCAAAGCCAAAAGAAGGGGAAAGATTGTACATCTACTTGGCTGTCTCAGAAATTGCTGTACGTGCAGTATTGGTAAGAGAAGAAAAAGGTAAACAATCACCTGTCTATTATGTAAGTAAAACTTTACTAGATGCTGAGACTAGATATTCACATCTGGAAAAGTTAGCCTTAGCTTTAATAATGGCATCTAGAAAATTACGACCTTATTTTCAATGCCACCCAATCACCATTGTGACCTCATATCCTTTAAGAGATATTCTGCTTAAACAGGAATTGTCAGGAAGATTAGCCAAGTAGGCCATATAATTGAGTAAGCATGAAATAATCTATCAGCCTAGGACTGCAATTAAGTCTCAAATACTAGCTGATTTTGTTGCTGACTTTAGTAATAGCATTGTATTTGAAGTACAAAAAGAGTTACAACTCTTTAACGGTGTTAATCCAGGCCTATGAACCTTGTTCATCGATGGTTCTTCAAATATAAAAGGCGCTGGCTTAGGCATAGTCTTGATATCACCCACGGGTGAAAAGACACGGCAAGCTATGAAGTGTTATCCTATCACTAAAAATGAAGCAGAGTACGAAGTTGTTATTGCAGGGCTTGAACTCGCACGGGAGCTCTCAATCGAGCAAATTATGATCAACAACGACTCCCAACTGGTAGTAAATCAGATATAGCGGACTTACATCGCTCGAGAGAATAGAACGCAACAGTATCTTAAAAAAGCACGAGAGCTCGTGAGAGAATTCAAAACATGAAAGGTAGTGCAAATACCTAGAGAGGAAAATGCAGAAGTAGATGCATTAGCTAACCTCGCAGCAGTCACAGCAGTAACAAACAAAGACAATACAATTGTCGTTCAACTATTTCATTCAATAATAGACCAGGACAGGAATGAGGTAATTTTCAACAACCTAACTTGGGACTGGAGAAACTAAATTCTTAATTTTTTGCAGAATGACACCGTACCTGAACACAGGAAAGGTAAAAAAGAGTTTCACACGTAAGCCAGCTTTTGACAACTCAGCCAGTCATGTGGACACAGGAGAATGCGACAGCTGGACATGACTCCTTGAAGAGACACGGTACAAAGAGGCACGGTTCAGTAAACCCACGAACTTATCAGCCACGAGAAACTCAACTTGATCAAAACGGGAGAGAGACACGGTCATAATGAATCTAGACAAAGCTACGAGCAGATTCAAGGACCCACAATTGATTACTCGAACGTTATGTAACTGAACCCCAATTACTGTTATCCTTTGTAACGCCTCATTAATGTCATAATTAGTCATTAATGAGTAACCATAGCAAGAGTCGTACGTTGTAAGAATCTCCTGTATAAGGGAGGAGAATACATCTTGTAAATGCATCTGATTCTTGAATACAATCAACTTTATATTTCTGCAATATTGTCTTTTATTTATTTTTCTCCATTATCTTGATTATCAGTAACCCGTATTCATCTTAAAAATAAGCTTTAGTCAAAGGGTCTAATTCTTTGGTTAAACACAAAGCTCAAACACTTGGGGGACTATACAGTATGGAAGAGGCAAAGAAGACTATCAAAAGAGTCAAAGTTCAAGCCTGAAGATCCATTTTTCCCAACAAATCAAAAGTTATGAGCAGAACCAAAGAGCCAAAGACAAAAACACAAACCTGATTCAGAAACCTACAAAGAACATACTCGTGAATGTAAACGAATGTTTAGGTTAAAGGCAGAATTTAGTTACGGGTAGAAATTCATACCCCCGTGTTTATTCAAAACCTTTTGTAAAAGAAAATAGTTACAAAATAGTCATAGACGATACTCAAACATATGTAAAATGTTACGAAAGTTCGAATAATATAAAGACTTTCTGCAAAACATTATTCGGAAAAAACATGAGAATTCCTATCTCTCTTTTGTATGTTTACACCATTATGAAGTTGAGACGTCTTCTTCATTAAGTGTCATTCATAAAAGGGCCCTCTTTTATAATTCGTGCTTATTTAAAAAAAGACATGAAATACTGAAGCATTTTTCGATGCAAAATTAAATACCAAAGGGTAAAACAAAAACCCGAACGTAAAGCATGCAAACACTTAAGAGTAAAACGAAAACTCAAAAAAACATAAGTCATGCTAAGAAATATTAATATTATATGATGGTAAAAACTAAGTATTAACTTAGTTTAAACCAAATTTGTTCATACAAAGTTTCCCCTAAGTTGTCATTGGGGACTTACTAAACCAAATTTCACCACCAAATGGGACCGGGGGTAACCACCAACTGTTCCAAAAGAAAAAAAAGAGAGGGGTTGAAAAAACTTTCACTAGACGTTGGGGGGATTATCTTCATCAGCAGGAGGAGCGGCATGAGATGGCGAGGCTTGGGCAGCAGCTTCATCAGGCACGATCTCATCACCCATTGGAACTTCTACTTCAGCCGGACATTCAAATAATCCCAACTCACATCTACAACTGCCTTATCCTCAAGAGCCTCGTAATCTTTCTCCCATCGTTCAATATTAGCTCTCAACTCATCTCTTTCAACCACGACAGCATCATAAGAAGCCTGCAAAGGGGCAAGAGATCTTTCCAGAAATTGAATCTTGTTTGAAGATTCATGGAGGTCCTCTTGGGTATGAGTAAGGGATTGCACAAGTTCACCAGCATAAGCCTCCTTCTTGTCCAACAAAGCCTTCAAGCTTCTTATCTCTTCAGTAGCATGGGAAAGCTGCTCCGCAAAGGAAGACTCCAGGATGTTCTTATCCTTGCCTGCTTGACTTGATGAAGCCTTCTCGATGGCTAACTCCGGTGCAATTACTCTGATTTGCTTCTCCAAGGTACACTTCTCCTCCTCTACTGCCTCCATATCAAGCTGAAGACTCTCGAATTGCTCCTTCCAGTTATCATCCTCGGTATGATAGTCATTCACTAATTGCTCCGTGTGAACGATCCTTTTCATCAATTTTGTACTAATAAGATTGATCTGCACAAAAAGAGAAGTTAGATACGGTAAAGTATATAAAAAACGGGGAACGATATAAAGGATTGTCACGACCCCAAATCCTAAACCGGCCGTGATGGCGCCTATCGTGGAACTAGGCTAGCCAATAATCACATAATTACAGTTTCTTTCAAAAATCCCAACCATTTTCAAACATTTCATACAGTATATAGAATTATTGAATCCATTAGGCAAATAAAATGGTTAAACAGTCTAAACCATCCCCAAAATCCGGAGTCAACACGTCATGAGCATCTAACGTACATGCCAAAAGTCTACTATTATAATACAAAACCTCCAAACGAATAACTAGGTACAACATAAGAAGGGAAAACAGAGATGCTGCGGACGCTGAACATCTACCTCTATATCCCAAACTCCGGCTCCGCACGGAATAGATGGCTAACGCTCGGTATCAGCACTTGTATCTTCACACAAGGGTGCAAGGAGTAATGTGAGTATTCCAAGTCAGTAGTAATGAAAATAAATCAAGTCTAAGCGGCAAGAAACACATAAGAATCAATATCATCAGTTCACAATATGTACAGCCTTTCTCTCCAACAGTATATAGATAGATATATGAAATCAACATGCCTTAAAAACCAACTTCAGTAAAATCCTTTTAAAAAAAAGTGTTTTCCAACAATTTCAGAAATAAAATAACCGAAGGATTTAGTGTAAAATGAATTAAATCATAAGTAGCCCCTCGGGAAAAAACATGAATCATAAATCGCCCTTCGGTCAGAACATCACTCAGCACCTCACATCCACTCTCTATCAGCCCCTCGGGCAACCTCACTGTCACTCATGCTTCCCAATCACTCATCACTCGTCACTCAGCACTCAACACTCGCACTCAATAGGTACCTGCAGTCACTAGGGGTGTGTACAGACTCCGGAGGGGCTCCTTCATCCCAAGTGCTAATATCAAGCCACCTCGTGGCGTATTATATCCTCACAATCAGGACCTCGGCCTCACTCAGTCAGAACCTCTCAAAAGCCCCTCGGGCATATCAGTAAAACGGGGTACTCGACCCAAAACATCATTTTTATTTCTCAAAATAGTGTAAATAAGGCTGAGTTTCGAAAAACAGTTAAGCACAATATGACTGAGTGTAAATCATAAATCAACAGTGAGGAATAACAGTAAAAAGCCCCCAAGGGGTCCAAACAAGTCGGCACGAGGCCCTAAACATGGCTTATAGCCCAAATATATCAATAGTTTTAGAACACAATTTAACATATGGTTTAGAGTAAAATACGCAACTCAATAGTTGTCGTAGAGAGGACCAAGTCCAATGTAAAATCAGTGCGCCACATACTCGTCATCTGATATGTGCGCCATTCTAAAAGCAGTGAGAAATATGAAGTCCGGGGTTTCATACCCTCAGGACAAGATTTATAACCATTACTTACCTCTACCGGGCCACAATACTAATCCGCGATGCTCTTGCCCCTCAATTGGCTGCCGATTGCTCTGAATCTAACCAAAACCAGATTTACATCATCAATATATGCTAAAGGAACAAAACCCAATCGAAAACTATCAATTTATACATAATTCTCGAAAGTCGTCCAAAACTGAGTCCCGGGTCCACGTCTCGAAATTCGATAAAAATTGCGTCACAAGAATCCTTATCCCTCCCCGAGTCTACACATATAAAATGCATTACAACCCGACCACAAACAACGCCTAAATTCCTTAATTTACAAGTCTCAATTTCTCAATCCCTAAACCCCCAATTTATGCCATTTAACCACAAATTCCAAGCCTAATCCGTCACAAAATAACATAGAAACAAGTTTATAATTCGAGGAACTTACCTCCACTGAAGACCTTCAAATTCCTCCTTCAATTTTCTCCAAAACCAACTCAATCCTGCATGCAAAATGAAATAAGGCACCTATTTATACTTTCCGTCTAGTTGATCTGCACTTGCGAACAATTCCTCGCACCTGCGGACCCACACCTGCGGTCCCAGGTGCACACCTGCGAAATCCCACTGACAGTCCAAACTTCACACCTGCGAGTCCCTTTCCGCACCTGCGGCTTCGCAGGTGCAGCCCATGCCTCGCACTTGCGGATTCCTCCAGTCTGGCCTTATTTCGCACCTGCGCAAGGATCTTCACACATGCGGCCATCGCACCTGCGGCTCCCCATCTGCAGATGCGGCCACACCAGTAAATTAACACCAACATCTATTTTGTTGCAATTTCCTAAGTCCAAACCTCCGCTAACCATCCGAAATAAATCCCGAGCCCCTCAGGGTCCCAACCAAACATACCAACTCACCCCATAGCATCATTCAAACTTAGTCGAGCCTTTGAAACACCAAAAAATACACAAAAACACAAAAATTACATCAAATTCAAACCTATGAACTTTAAAACTTCTAAATTTTGCCAATGATGCCGAAACCAACCAAAACACATCCGATTGACCTGAAAATTTTGAGAAAGTCAACTGGGAGTTGAATTATCGGTAAAACAACCTCGGAATGCAGATGTTATGGCTCGAATAGCTTCGTTAGGTGATTTGGAACTAAAGAGTGTGTTCGGAATGAAGTTTTGATGTCCGGTGTAGAATTAGGCTTGAATTGGCGAAAGTTAATTTTTGGCGATGTCCGTTTGGCAGTGGAAAATAGGCTATCGGGGTCGGAATGGAATTCCGAAAGTTGGAACAGGTTTGTAATGTCATTTTTATTAAGAGACTAAGTGTGTCAGTTCTCACCACGACCACTCCGAACCCGAACCAACCGGCCCAACACAAAAATAGGCTAAGCAACATACGATAAAGCAGAAACGGGGGATACATGGATAATCTCACGGAACGACCGACCAGGTCGTTACATCCTTCTCCTCTTAAAAAAAAGTTTGTCCTCGAACGTGTCTAGAAACATACTTGGAGTCTCGAATAAGTGAGGATATATGTTCCGCATCTCCCGCTCGGTCTCCCAGGTGGCATCCTCCACCGGCTTCCCTTTCCACACCTTCACTGAAGCTATATCCTTAGACCTCAGATTTCTGACCTGGCGACCCAAAATAGCCACTGGCTCTACCTCATATGACATATCACCCTCGAGTTGAACCGAGATGAAGTCCAAAACATGAGACAAGTCACTAACATACTTCCGGAGCATCGAAACATGGAACACCGGATGAATACTCGATAAGCTGGGAGGCAAGGCAAGTCTATAAGCCACCTCCCCAATCCTCTGAAGCACCTCAAATGGCCCAATCAACCTGGGACTCAGCTTTCCCCTCTTCCCGAACCTCATAACACCCTTCATGGGTGACACCTTCAGCAACACCTTCTCCGCAACCATGAAAGACACATCTCAGACCTTCCTCCGCATAACTCTTCTGCCTAGACTGTGCTGTGTGAAGCCGCTCCTGAATCAACTTCGCCTTACCCAACGCATCCTGAACCAGGTCTGTTCCCAATAGCCTAGCCTCGCCCAACTCAAACCAACCAACCGGAGATCTGCACCTCCTACCATATAAAGCCACATACAGATCCATCTGGATACTCGACTGATAACTATTATTATATGCAAACTCCGCGAGTTGCAGAAACTGGTCCCATGAACCCCCGAAATCAATGACACAGGCACACAACATGTCCTCCAAAATCTGAATAGTACGCTCCGACTTCCCGTCGGTCTGAGGATGAAACGCTGTGCTCAACTCCACCTGAGTACCCAACTCTCTCTGTACAGCTCCCCAAAACTGAGATGTGAATTGAGTACCTCTGTCAGAAATAATAGAAACTGGAACCCCATGCAATCTCACAATCTCCCTGATATAAATCTCAGCTAACAGCTCCGAAGAATAAGTAGTACCAACAGGAATGAAGTGCGCGGACTTGGTCAGCCGATACACAATAACCCATATAGCATCAAACCTCCTCGAAGTCCGTGGGAGCTCAACTACGAAGTCCATGGTGATCCGCTCCCACTTCCACTCTGGAATATCTAATCTCAGAAGCAATCCACCTGGTCTCTGGTGCTCATGCTTAACCTGATGACAGTTGAGACACCGAGCCATGAACTCAACAATATCCCTCTTCATCCGCCTCCACTAATAACGTTGTCTCAGATCCTGATACATCTTCGCGGCACCCGGATGGATGGAATACCGCGAACTATGGGCCTCAGCCAGAATCAATTCTCGAAGTCCATCTACATTCGGCACACAAATCCGACCCTGTATCCTCATGACCCCATCGTCACCAATAACCACATCCCTGGCATCACCGCGACGGACACTGTCCTGAAGAACAATCAAGTGTGGGTCATCATATTGGCGTGCTCTAATCTGATCATAAAGAGAAGACCTGGAGGCTACAGAAGCCAATACCCGCGGAGGCGCTGATAGATCCAATCTCACCAACTGACCGGCTAAAGCTTGAACATCAAGTGCTAATGGCCGCTCTGCTACTAGAAGGTAGGATAGACTCCCTATCTCCGCCCTGCGACTCAGGGCATCGGCCACTACATTGGCCTTCCTCGGTTGATATAAAATAGTGAGGTCATAATCCTTGAGAATCTCCAAGCACCTCCTCTGACGCAAATTCAGATCCTTCTGCTTAAGCAGATGCTGCAAACTACAGTGATCAGTGAAAATCTCACAATGCACTCTATACAAATAATGACGCCAAATCTTCAAGGCGTGAACAATAGCTGCTAGCTCAAGATCGTGCACTGGATAATTCTTCTCGTGCACCTTCAACTTTCTGGACGAGTAGGCAATCACCCTACCACCCTGCATCAAAACCGCTCCAAGGATAACTCTCGAGGCATCACAGTAAATTGTATAAGAACCTGAACCCGTAGGCAAAACCAACACCGGAGTTGTAGTCTAAGCTGACTTGAGCTTCTGAAAGCTCTCCTCACACTCCTCAGTCTACCTGAACTGAGCGCCCTTCTGGGTCAATCTGTTCATATGTGCTGCAATAGATGAAAATACCTCTACGAAACAGTGGTAGTACCCTGCCAACCCGAGGAAACTGCGAATCTCGGTAGCTAATGACGGTCTAGGCTAGCTCTACACTGCCTTTATCTTCTTTGGGTCAATATGAATACCCTCATTGGACACCACATGCCCCAAGAACGCTACTGAATCAAGCCAAAACTCACACTTCAAAAATTTCGCATACAATCTCTTCTCCCTCAAGTTCTGAAGCACAACTCTCAAATGCAGCTCATGATCCTTCCGAGATCAAGAATACACCAAGATATCGTCAATAAACACGATGACGAAAGAGTCCAGATAAGACCGGAATACACTATGCATCAAGTGCATAAAGGTTGCTGGGGCATTGGTCAGCCCAAAGGACATAACCAAAAACTCATAATGACCATATCTAGTCCTGAAAGCAGTCTTCGGAATGTCTGGCCCCCGAATCTTCAACTGATGATAGCCGGAACACAAGTCAATCTTGGAAAATACCTTGGCACCCTAAAGCTGATCAAACAAGTCATATATACGAGGCAAGGGATACCGGTTCTTCACCGTAACCCTGTTCAGCTGCCGATAGTCAATACACATAAGCATAGAACCATCCTTCTTCTTCACGAACAACACCGGTGCACCCCACGACGACACACTAGGCCTAATAAACCCCTTATCTAGGAGTTCCTGAAGTTGCTCCTTTAATTCCTTTAGCTCTGATGGTGCCATACGATAAGGTGGAATATAAATAGGCTGGGTGCCTAGAACCAGGTCAATACCAAAATCAATGTCCCTGTCAAGCGGCATGCCTAGAAGGTCTGCAGGAAACACGTCCGGAAAGTCACGGACCACAGGAACCGAATCAATAGCGGGAGTCTCACCACTAACATCCCTCACAAAATCCAGATACGATAAACACCCATTCTCAACCATACTTTGAGCCTTCAGGTAGGAAATCACCCTACTAGGCACATAATCAGAGGAACTTCTCCACTCAACCCTCGAACCACCGGGCATAGCTAAGGTCACAGTCTTTGCGTGACAATCAAGAACAACATGACACGGAGATAACTACTCCATGCCCAATATCACATCAAAATCGACCATGCTGAGAAGCAGTAGGTCCACTTGGGTCTCCAGACCCCCAATAGATATCACACACGACCATTACAGACGGTCCACAACAATAGTATTGCCCACTGGAGTCGACACATGAACAGAGATAACTAAAGACTCACGGGGAATATCCAGAAACTGGGCAAAATATGAAGAAACATAGGAATATGTAGAAGTCAAATAAAGCCAAAGCATCTCGACAACAGACCGAGACAATACATGCGATCACAGCATCGGAGGCCATAGCATCTGTCCTATCAGGAAATAAATACATACGATCCTGACCTTCACCTTCTCGACCTCCCCCCTAGGGCGGCCTCTAGCTGACTGACTACCACCCCTAGCTGCTTGGGCGGGTGGTGAAGTAACTGGGGTTGAAGTCGAGGGTTGGCCCCTCTGCTGAGAAGAACCACCAGGACGACGTGGACACTGCCTCCACATGTTCCCAAACTCGCCGCACTCGAAGCAACTCCCTGGAGCTGGAGATGAGGACTGATAGAAACCCCTGACACCAGAATGGCCACTAGAAGAATCATGCATAGAAGAACTCTGAACAAGTGGTGCTCGAGCTGCACTCTGAGCTGCGAGGGCACCGAATGAAGAACGGCCTAGCTGAGAACCACGGGGACATGCCCGGAAGATGCACCACTATAAGCTGGGCGGACTGACTGAGGAGGCCTGAATGAACGACCTCTACCATGTTGAAACTGACCCTAGAAGGAGCACCACTAGAACTGCCCGATCCACAAGGCCTCTTGGCCTCCCTCTCCTCCCGCTCCTGGCGGCGAACCGACTCAATATATCGAGCAATATCAACAACCTGCTCAAATGTAGCATCTGATACTCTATCCCGGGTCATAAATAGGTGGAGCTGATAAGTGAAGCCATCCACAAACCTCCTAATCCTCTCCCTATCAGCAGGGACCAACTCGGTGGCATGACGAGCCAACTCCGAAAACCGCATCTCATACTGCATCACTGATAGCTCCCCCTGACGCAATTGCTCAAAATGCCTGCGTTGCTCCTCCCTATGAGACTAGGGTACATACTTCTCCAAAAAGATAGTGGAGAACTGTTGCCAGGTGAGGGGTGTTGAACCAACATGCCTACGCCTCTCAAAAGACTCCCACCAAGTGAAAGCAGCACTAGAAAACTCAAAAGTAGCAAATGAGACCCCACTGGTCTCCAAAATCCCAGCAGTACGCAGCATCCTCTAACACTTATCCAGAAAACCCTGGGCATCCTCGCCCTCAGCACCACTGAATGTCGGAGGCTGTAGTCTACTAAATCTCTCCAGTCTACGCTGCTCGTCCTCTGGCATAGCCCGGAACCACGAAGTCCCGAACTGGAGAAACCGGCTGGGCTTGAACCGCCCCCGGTGTCTGCTGGCCCCGAGTAGCTTGCTCAGGTGTCCGAGAAATTGGAGTCTGACTACTTCCCCCGGCCTGAGAAGTAGAGGCAACTGCCTGAGCAAGGTTAGTACACACCATCAAGATCTGAGCCAAGGTCTCCTGAAGACCCGGAATAACAATAGGCATTGCCCGTGCCTGAGCCTATCCCGCTGGAGCATCTGCGGCGGGAATCTAATCCTGAACAATAGGGGGATCAACTGGCACTGCCCTGGCTGCTGCACGGGCTGGCCCCCTAGCTCTACCACGGACTCGACTGCGGCCTCGACCCCTCGCTGGTCTAGCTGGTGGCTGATCACCCTGATCAGTAGCGCGAGTCCTCACCATCTGTGAGAGAAGGAAACAACAGAATTTTAGATTTCCAGAATCAAAAAAATGGCACGACAGAATTCACGAAAAAATGAGATTGTTCCTATGGTTTCCGCAGCCTCTCGAAGATAAGTACAGACGTCTTCGTACCGATCCACAAGACTTTACTAAATATCCTCATGACCGTTGAGTCCTATGTAACCTAGGCTCTGATACCAACTTGTCACGACCCCAAATCCTAAGCCGGCCGTGATGGCGCCTATCGTGGAACTAAGCTAACTAATAATCACATAATTACAGTTTCTTTAAAAAATCCCAACCATTTTCAAACATTTCATAAAGTATATAGAATTATTGAATTCATTAGGCAAATAAACGGTTAAACAGTCTAAACCATCCCCAAAATCCGGAGTTAACACGTCATGAGCATCTAACGTACATACCAAAACTCTACTATTATAATACAAAACCTCCGAACAAATAACTAGGTACAACATAAGAAGGCAAAACAGAGATGTTGCGGACGCTGAACAACTACCTATATATCCCAAACTCCGGGTCCGCACGGAATAGATGGCTAACGCTCGGTATCAGCACATGTATCTGCACACAGGGGTGCAGGGAGTAATGTGAGTATGCCAAGTCAGTAGTAATGAAAATAAATCAAGTCTAATAAAAATCAATATCATCAGTTCACAATATGCACAACCTTTCTTTCCAATAGTATATACATAGATATATGAAATAAACATACCTTAAAAACCAACTTCAGTAAAATCCTTTAAAAAAGTGTTTTCCAACAATTTCAGAAATAAAATAACCGAAGGATTTAGTGTAAAATGAAATAAATCATAAGTAGCCCCTTGGGAAAAAACATGAATCATAAATCTCCCCTCGGGCAGAACATCACTCAGCACCTCACAGCCACTCTGTATCATCCCCTCAGGCAACCTCACTTCACTCATGCCTCCAAATCACTCATCACTCAGCACTCGCACTCAGTAGGTACCTACGCTCATTGGGGGTGTGTACAGACTCCGGAGGGGATCCTTCAGCCCAAGCGCTAATATCAATCCACCTCGTGGCATATCATATCTTCACGATCAGGCCCTCGACCTCACTCAGTCAGAACCTCTCAAAAGCCCCTCGGGCGTATCAGTAAAACGGGGTACTCGACCCAAAACATCATTTTTATATCTCAAAATAGTGTAAATAAGGATGAGTTTCGAAAAACAGTTAAGCACAATATGACTGAGTGTAAATCATAAATCAACAGTGAGGAAATAGCAGTAAAAAGCCTCCAAAGGGTCCAAACAAGTCGGCACGAGGCCCCAAACATGGCTTATAGCCCACATATATCAATAGTTTTAGAACACAATTTAACGTATGGTTTAGAGTAAAATACGCAACCCAATAGTTGTCACGGAGAGGACCAAGTCCAATCCAAAATAAGTGCGCACCACATACTCGTCATCCGATATGTGCGCCATTCTAAAAACAGTGAGAAATATGAAGTTTGGGGTTTCACACCCTCAGGACAAGATTTATAACCATTACTTACCTCTATCGGGCCATAATACTAATCCGCGATGCTCTTTCCCCTCAATACCGATTGTTCCGAATCTAACCAAAACCATATTAACATCGTCAATATACGTGAAAGGAACAAAACCCAATCGAAAACTATTAATTTATACATAATTCTCGAAATTCTGCCAAACCCGAGCTCCGGGCCCACGTCTCATAATTCAATAAAAATTGCTTCACAAGAATCCTTATCCCTCCCCGAGTATACGCATATAAAATGCATCACAATCCGACCACAAACAACGCCCAAATTCCTTAATTTACAAGTCTCAATTTCTTAAGCCCTAAACCCCCAATTTATGCCATTTAACCACAAATTCTAAGCCTAATCCGTCACAAAATAGCATAGAAACAAGTTTATAATCCGGGGAACTTACCTCCACTGAAGACCTTCAAATTCCTCCTTCAATTGGCTCTAAAACCAGCTCAATCCCGCATGCAAAATGAAAGAAATGCCAAAATTTCGCGGAGGCACCTATTTATACTTTCTATTTAGTTAATTCGCACATGCGGACAATTCCTCGCACCTGCGGTCCCAGGTGCGCAACTGCGAAATACCACTAACAGTCCAAACTTCGCACATGCGAGTCCCTTTCTGCACCTGCGGCTTCGCAGGTGCGGCCCATGCCTCGCACCTGCGGATTCCTGCAGCCTGGCCTAATTTCGCACCTGCACAAGATCTTCACACCTGCAGCCATCGCACCTGCGGCTCCCCATTCGCAGGTGCGGCCACACCAGTATATTAACACCAGCAGCTATTTTGCTGCAATTTCCTAAGTCCAAACCTCTGCTAACCATCCGAAATCAATCCTGGGCCACTCGGCGCCCCAACCAAACATACCAACACACCCCATAGCATCATTCAAACTTATTCGAGCCTTCGAAACACCAAAAACAACACAAAAACACCAAAATTACATAAAATTCAAACCTATGAACTTTAAAACTTCTAAATTTCGCCAATGATGCCGAAACCAACCATAACACAATCGATTGACCTGAAAATTTGCACACATATCCAAAATGACATTACGAACCTGTTCCAACTTCTAATTTCCATTCCGACCCCGATAGCCTATTTTACACTGCCGACCGGAAATCGCCAAAAACTAACTTTCGCCAATTCAAGCCTAATTCTACACTGGACATCAAAACTTCATTCCGAACACACTCCTTAGTCCCAAATCACCTCACGAAGCTATCTGAGCCATAATCCGTATTCCGGGGTCGTTTACCAATAAGTCAAGTCTCAGTTGACTTTCTCAACTATTAAGCTAATTTAAGAGACTGTCTCAGTTCTCACCACGACCACTCCGAACCCGAACCAACCGACCCAACACAACATAAATAGGATAAGCAATATGATAAAACAGAAACAGGGGAAACGAGGCTAATCTCACAGAACGACCGGCTGGGTCGTTACAAGGATACCTTTAAGGAAGAGTGTACAATCTCGTTCATCCAAGTTAAGGAGCTATGACTTTCCAACTTAGATTTCTCAATCGGGCCTATCAGAAGCTTCAACCACACATCCGCCTGGCCTGATTTCTTAAAGAGATTACCTCCCGCAGGAGCCTCTATCATAATTTGCTTCATCTCCCCATTACTGGAAGATCCTACTTCGACAATAGAAGGCACGGAAGTAGGGGAAGATAAAGGAGACACAAATGGAATAGGCAGGGGAACAGAAACAACAACAGGTACGGCAGCCGAAAGTTCCACTAGAGCAGATGGAGGAAAAATGGCAATACGTGCCTCCTCTGAAACTGTGCCAAAGCCTTGGTGGAATAATTGTTCATTTGATTCGTTGGAAGAGGAAGGAGTTGCATTTTAAAGAGCGGAATGCTCTGACTCAGGAACGGAAGGTGGATCAGTAACTGGAGCAGATTCGCCGTCAGACACGGCCTTTCTTCTCCGTGACCTCCGAACCGGCGAACCGTCCTCCTGCTCTTCCTCATCTTCCAAGGTCCGAGACCCACTTGCTTTCCTTTTTGATGAAGAGGAGTTCACAATAATTTTTTGGGCCTTCTCCAAAGTAAGTTTCGAAGCAGATACCCCACGAGCGGGAAACCCTAACAAATAAAAGGGACTAGAGAAGCTTAAAAGGAGAAAGAAAGGAAATATAGGGAAAAAAAAACCTACCACGAGTTTTCACTTTCCAACCAAATCTCGTTGAGAGGTACTTCCAAGAACGTTATTCTATTGGAACGATCAACAACAATTTTTCTACCCAACCACAGAAACCAGAGACCTCCTCAACATTCCCATGGTTGCTACAACACAAAAAAAAAAGTCACGGTACTGAAGATTTATCAAAAAAATAATAAAGAAGAAAGTGAGTAAAATTGTACTCACGTGCAAAGTTCCACTTCTCAGGGAAGGGGAGATTTTCTTCACCTACTAAACCTTTAGTAGGGACAGCAACATACCGGACATACCACCCTCTATCTTTATCATCATCAGGTATAACCAAAACTCATTTACTCCTAGTTGCAAGAGTAAAAGCTCCTTAGCGGAACAACATAGGAGAGTAGAGATGAATGAGATGATGAAAATTAAAAGGAACTGAAGCTAAGGTGGCCAAATATCTAAGGTATGCTACTGCCCTCCAGATAAGAGGACCGATCTGTTGTCCCAAGAACACATTAAAAAATCGACAGATGTCTATGATGATAGAGTCGATGGGCGGCTTGAATCCTAAAGTAAAGGGGTAAGTATACAAAAAAGAATAACCAATTTTGTAAGAGGTTATTCTCTGATTCTCATAGGGAACTAAGACTGGAAGGTCAGATTTCCAAGAACAATCTCTACGCACGAGTGAGACTAAGCCCTCAGTGATTTGAGTAGGGTAAAGATCAGCACGATCATGAGATGTCATAGAAGAAAGTTGTTTTCTTATGGCCTCACTATCCTTTACAAAATGAAACTCCGCAGGAACAATCTCATCAACTTTTGGCTCACGAAGTGGTTCGTTAGGTTCTCTACTCTTAGAAGAAGATCTAGAAGCTCTAGCCCTAGAAGAAGACAGAGAAACATTAGCCCTAGAAGATGGCGGGGGAGTAATGTTTCAAGGAGAAGAAGAACCCTATAAGGTGTAGAACTCAAGCTTCTTAGTCTACCACCCCTCCTACTCTGGATTGGAGCAGAAGAAGGAGATAGTTTGTCTACAATGATAACCTTCTTAGGTTATTGATTTGAGGAAGACATATTTACGTGAAAGAGGAATTTACAAGTAATGAAGGAAATTTAGAAGTCTTTCGTGAAAGCAAAGGCAGGAAAAAGGGTATTTATACTCAGAGGCAACCGTTAAAAAAATGGAAAAAATACTAATGTGAAAGTCATAATTAGAACTGTCACTTCGTGACTGATGCAGCCGCAAAAATCCCTAAAAGGCACTGATGAATTGCAGAATCAATCCGAGAATGCCACGTGGCACGAGCATTAAATGGAAGTGACAAGCGACGCATACAGAGACGAATGCAATGGTACGAGTGAAATGGCGGCAAAAACATTCCCGCCATAAATGAGTATCCACTTACCAAATATTTAATTGATAAATAAATGGTAAGTGGGGGGACTATATGTATTGGTAAAAAAATAGACTTCACACGTGTAATATTTCTGATGACAAGTCAATCTACGTAGATCAATGGAAATATGGCAGCTGGTCAGAAGTTTATTAAGAAGTACGGGACAAAGAGGAACGGAATAGCATGCACACAAGACAATTAGATACGGGAGTTCCAGTTTAATTGAGGATTTGAAAAGACACGGTCAGAATGAAGGCAGATTCGAAGATCTTTAAATCAATGAGCTAAACGTTACATAATCTTCACGCAACAACTACGATTACCAATTGTAACGTTACATTAATGATAATATTAGTCATTAATGCTCAATCATTAAGAAGAGTAGACATTGTATTAAGAAAATTCCTATAAAAGGGAGTAAAATCTCACTTGTATAGACACGTTCGAATCACTACTGAAATATACTTACTTATATGTGATCTTATTGCTTTCTTATTTACAAGTTTAATTCTTATTATTTGGTTATCAGAAGCCCGAGTACTTCTTAAAATAACTTTGACTATAGAATCTAATTCTTTGGTTAAACAGTTCTAGGTTTCAATATAGTCCAAAGGAATCTCATCTGAAGGTTGCCAAGAGAATTCTAAGTATCTCAAAGGAACGCAAGACCTGGTCCTCTACTACCCTTCAGGAGACAATTTCGACTTGATTGGGTATGCTGACGCTGATTATGCTGGTTATCTGGTGGATAGAAAAATCACTTTTGGAATCGCACATTTTCTAGGATCGCGTATGATTTCATAGGGTACAAGGAAACAAAACTCCGTGGCTCTTTGAACTACAGAAGTTGAGTATGTGGCAGCTACCTCTTGTTATGCTCAATTTCTATGGATCAAGAAGCAGTTGGAGGACTTTGGTGTATTTTTTGATTGTGTGAAATTAGTGTGTGATAACACAAGTGCTCTGAACATGGCAAAGAATCCAGTTCAGCATAAGAGAACAAAGCACATTGATGTGCGACTTCAAATTCTTAGAGATAATGTTGAAAAAGGTCTTATCTGTATGAAGTTTTGTAAAACAGAGGACCAAGTAACAAATATCTTCATTAAAGCACTGAGTAGAGAGCACTTTGAAAATAATCGATTGGCACTAGGGTTGATAAAATCAAACTGAGCACCTGGTCCCTCAATGATTGGCTATGAAAGAATGAACAGGTAAAACAACTAAAAGGTTTTTTCTGGCAAATTTTAACTCATTTATATACCGTTATAGGTAGACACGCATGGCAATTACAGAGCAAACAAGAAGCCAGTGTTATTGTATCTTGGTAAAAGGATGAGGAGCACATTTACAAAACTAAGTCAGGGAACCTGGTTCCTTTGACTCAGTTTAGTAGTTCCTTTGTACTCTCATGCACATATTTTTAACGGCTATAAAAGTTCCATGTCATTAAAATTTGAGTTTCTCTTTTTCATCTCTTAAGAACATAAATGCCATACCCGTTGCTAAATGACTCGTCTACCCAGAAATCTATACCCGTCTGTAACCTGTCCCTCACCCTCTTTAAATAAACCCAAATGCGTCTCTTTATCGCTATTCACATCAAAGCCAAAAAACTTCTTTTTATCTCAAAACCAAATACCCTTTCTCTTCTGTTCTCACTACAAATGTTCACTATGTTTGAAAATCTATAAGCCTCAAACGTTTCCAGTATAGTCCCCAGCTGTGTCTTTGTCTCATGAAGCACATGAGCGAGAGTTTGAGTCCCCTCTATCACCCAGTAAAAACCCTTCACCAGAACCCCAACCACCTACTCATTTTATCTAACCCAATCGAGTTCTGGTTCTCACCGGTGTCGCAAGACCCAGAACCCCAAAAGGTTTGTTGTTGCGACCTCACCTTTTGCCTCGCCAAAAAAAATGGCAGAGGGAGAAACGGTAGATGGAGACAAAGGTTAGGAAGTTTCCAGTCTGAAAGTTGAAGAGAGTGCTGAAGCCCAACAGGATGTGGTTCGTAGTAGTGAAGGTTCAGTAGCGACCATTCCAAGCTTTGATTTGAATTTTGTCAACCCCACAAGTAATATTCCTCTTGTGTCTTCTGAATCTACTTTGGGGATAAATGAACAAGAAGCCATAGAGAATATGTTGTTAATCGTTGCTGAGAAAGGTTTGGTTGGTGGTTATGAGGATGTTAATGAGACCATTGAGTCTCAGGGGGAAGGTGAAGGTCATCAGGAAGAGGGTAGTGAATTTGTGCCCATTGAAAATCTGGCACCTGATAGTACTTCCGGGGAAACAAATGAGGGACCTGTTCGTTCATCCAAGAGTAGCCATCAACTCCTACTTGAGATGAAACTCCCTTCTCTTCAAAAGAGCCCCACGTCAGTACAAATCCTGCTCCCTCTCCTCACTTCGATGGTGAGCTGTTAAAATTTATCATTCCTGAGATGAGATCTCTATCTGCAGAGAAAAATAAAAATAGTGAGGAAGACTATAATGATATGCCTGTAACAAGATTCATTGTTGCTAGAAGTGGAATGGCAGTTCCCAATACGCCCACTCTTAAAATACCCGCTACCAGGTTTCAAAATAAGGAAACCCTTGAAATTGTTTCGAAGAAAAACAAAGAAGAGAAGAAAAGGAGGAGGTTGGTGAAAGAGGGAAAGCTGGTGAATGAGAAATAAGTGCCTCCAGCACTTGTTGTTGATGTTAATGATGAAGAGGTGAATGAGTAACCTACTTCCTTAATTCGTAAGTCCTCTAAGAAACATGTGATTCCAAAACCTAGGAGAGAGCCATCTATGAAAGTTGTGGAAGTTGAGAATGTTGAGGTAGACAAGTTTGGTGAGAAGGTGTCTGAGAAGTCTGGTGAGAAATTGTCTGAGATGTCTACAAAGAAAGAGAAAAGTGTGAGAAAGTATGTGAAAAGGAAGGTTGGTAACGGGGAACCTAGTTAATCCAAGAAGCCCAAAGTAAGTGTGACCAAGGATGATAGCAGAGCAAACCTGAGAAAATGGAGGGTATTGTAGGGTAGAACATTTTCCCCTAATATTCGTGACCTGATAGGGATGCGTCAACTGGTTGATATTTGTGAGTTTCAAAGTGTACACACTTTTTCACCAATGAGAGCCCCAAGGTGTATGAGGAAGAATTGCATAGCTTCTATGCAGACATGTTCACAGTGGAAGATGATAATATCTTCTTGAAGGTGAATGGAGTAGACTTTGTGATGGACGAGGCTGTATTGGGGAACACTTTGGGGGTGCCTACTGAAGGGATCTCATCCATTAAGGGGACTTGTTCTTTCAATTTCAGAAGTGTCATTCTGAAGGATGGTGTTGTGCAGCAAGGGGAACGGGTGCACAAGAAGGCTCTCCACCAGTATACCAATTGTTGTTCGAGATGGTGAACAATGTCTTTCTTCCACGTGCAAAAAGGCGTTCCATTACGTCAAGAGCAGGCATTTTCCTAATGGAAGCACTGGATCCCTACACTGCTATCAATCTGCCTAGACTCGTGATAGGCACATGAAGAACGTGGAAAATTTTAAGGATGGTAATCATGGGTTGCCTTACAGGTTCTTACTCACCAAGGTGTTTAACTTCTTCAAATTCCCTTTGGAAAAAGCAACAGTGGAACACGCAAGCAAACCTTCTCCAAAACCACCTTAGAGGAGTGTGAATGCATTGATAAGAAAGGAGGGGTTGGCAACAATTTCACTATCTCTCAATTGATTGATGCTCAGAATGCTGCAACTGAGGAGACAATGAGTCTGAAGGCACGAAATTCCATTCTTGAAGGGCAACTTAGTCAGGATCAGGAGGCACCTGGTTCCAGCAGTTAGGGGTGATTATCGGGTGGATCGGACGAATAATTACACTTAACAGTTCGGCTTAATGATTATCGGATTATAAATGTACTAATCCGCTAGCCATCCAATAAGTCAACGGGCGGATTGTTATCAGATTAACAATTATTGGACGATTATCGGACAGCTTATCGGCTAAACCAAATAAAAAAATTTGAACAATCATTCGATCAATACCAAGACTACAAACTGCCATACACATATTAACCAACAAATATTCCTTTCGTCCTTATATTTTCACACCTTTAATTTAAAGTTTACACACCCCAAATACATGCAAGATGCATAACATATGCACATTCTGGGCATTCTCAATTACACATACATCCCATTTCATCAATACCAAGACTACACTGTCATATACATATTAACAAAATTTGTAAAACCAGAAATCACATTAGTTCAGTAATCAATTAAGAATTACGAAATAGAAATTAGGGATTTAGCCATTTAGAGTTTTAATAGTACTTTATATATAGATAGGGATAAAAGTATAAATATAAAAATTCTTAACGGATTAACGGCTTACTCGATAAGAAAATTGAGTAATCCTCCCCCAAATCGTTAAGCCATTAATTATACAATCTCAATTCGTTCCACATCCATTATCTCGATAATCCGATATCAATAAGCAAATAAGTCATCGGTTCGGTTCGGTTAACGGTTTTGGTTCGATTTTGGACAGCCCTACCAACAGTGCACAAGGCATAGAGGTTACCCGTTTGAAAAAGGAAAATGTAGATCTCAGGAAACAGGCCGAGGGCCTGAAAGGAGCAGCTTCTTAATGAGCAAGTGTCTGCAAATGCTCGAATGTATATCCTCCTCCGAACTCTTGCCTTTTCATCCCTGCCTCCCCCTTCTAGTGCTCCTTAAAACGATTTCCCTTTCTAATGTCCAGTTCAAATTTGTTTGTCCTATATAGTGGTCCCTTTGTTTTATTATTTTTGTGGTTGGTACTTTTTAAGTTGTTTTACACTGTGAATGGTTGTGTAACAAATGGTACTGCTATTTCTGCTCCCTTTTATTTACAATTAATGAGTATCCTGTCCTTTTACTATGCATACTTTACTCTTATGCTCTGTTCTTAGCCATGTTTGTGTGTGCACATGTGGCATAAGTTAATCATGCTAGACTTCATTTTCCTAAATACTTGTGACTAATATTTTTATGATGCCAAAAGGGGGAAAATCTATGGAGGGGGAACAAGTTCAAAGGAAATATTTTGGTACTTTGGTTCTCAGGGGAACTTCACTTACAAGTTTGTCATCATCAAAAAGGGGAAAATTGATAGGTTATGTGCCCTGTTATATTTTGATGATCTAACAAACTTAATGATAAGAACCAGATAGGGAACCTGTTACACATCCTCAAAAAGCTCAAGAACAACAACTCTCAAGTCGGGCACAAGCTCCTACAATCAGAGTCAAAGAGACGACAGAGGAAACAGATGGACATCAGTTTCCTTGCTAACTGTACCAGCCAACTGCTCACAGCTGTAAAATAGCTGTAAAGTCACTACAATTGTTCCTCTGCACACATGCAACAGTGTGAACAGTGCAACAATCACTTTATGGGAAATGTCTTGTACCAGATATTTCCTTGCATCATCCAAGTGACATCACTTGGATATTATTAACATGAAGCAATGAAGAAAATACACACTTGCGCATCCGAGAATTAATCAAGTTTCCTCTCAAGTGTGTTTCCATCTTGCAAGTGACTTCCAGGCTTCAAGAACAAAGAACAACGAAGGACCAGTTTCCAACATTGTGTTATTACATGTCCTTAGTTG
This sequence comes from Nicotiana paniculata, assembly GCA_005239505.1. Classification (NCBI taxonomy): domain Eukaryota; kingdom Viridiplantae; phylum Streptophyta; class Magnoliopsida; order Solanales; family Solanaceae; genus Nicotiana; species Nicotiana paniculata. Next base: position 13,022 of record MDKI01121395.1, on the reverse strand, counting down.
TGTTGCACCTTTGTTAGAGTGATTTACTTGTAATTCTTACTTAGCTTAGCTAGAAGCATTGTGTAGGAAACCATTTGTAAAATCATAAACCTTGTGTTTATGTCTTGGCTAGAGTTAGTCGAGTTGTGAGCTTTGTAATAGAGTTATTACAAAGAGGCTTGTAATAGAGTTATTACAAGTGAGTGAGGGATTAAGAGTTTAATTCCTAGGTTACAATAGGTTTTAATCTAAAAGTTGTTCTGTTAATGACGTTGAAATCCTACGAGTGTAGGTCATGGTTTTTAATCCCGTGAGCTTGGAGTTTGATGGACCCTAAGTTTCTATCAATAATACTATAAAGTAAATTATTACAGCAATTAAAAACAATTTAATATGTTACAAATAAGAAATCTGCGTCCTCTCCCGTAAAATGACTCGACTTTACCGCTGAACTGAAGATCGACAAAGATTGAAGTGGGTTCATTTTTAATTACATATAGTCTTTAGGTATAGTTTACACGTATAAAGTGCAGAATTTCACGGTGAAGCGGGTTCAGTTGAACGCACTTGATCCTATGTGGGTCCGTCCCTGAATACGAGTAGTATACACATTTTCAAGTATAAAATGCGGATAGTATTGATTGGTTAAATTGTTGTTTAAGAAAGATAAATTTAGAAAATGTGTTGGAAATACGTAAACTGTATAACATAGATGTATGCATGTATCTATATATCTTTCTTGTGTGTGTGTGTAGGAGGGTGGGGGGGAGTATGTTGAAACATGAATATCAAAGACTTTGTTTATGCCATGTGTACTCAAAGACAAAGTCAGAATTTAAAGTTTATGGGCTCGAGATTTTGATCATTTTAAGTTATTGGATTCTAAACAAATAATTTACTTATATTCAATAGATTTCTTAAGACAAATACAAAATTTGGACTAAAGTTAGTAGATTAGATCGAAACCTAGGCGAAGAGCTTGCTCCGCCCCTGTGTAAAAGTGGTCTAACTTGTAACGTATGGGTTCATACAAATCCAGTAGGTTTTGTAGTAAGAAATTTATTAAAAATTTATAACTATTTTTTTATAAATCTTAACTTGAAGTCGATATAAAAATTCATAAACTTTAAATCTTAAATTTGACTCGTATTGTCAATTTTGTAACGATGTAAACGCATGCAAGATTCTAATACATGCATATATTCACCCTTGCATTATGTGTTCCTAAAACAAGCAGCAACGAAATGAAATCTTTATAAAGTAGCTTTGTAATGTTTCCCTCGAAAGGAAATGCAATTAAACGATAATTAATAATTATTAAAATTTGTGGTTTTAATTGAGATAGTGATTCCCTTTGTTGACAGCATGATGGTCCCTAAAGTCAGCAATGAAAGAAAGCTAATTGTGAGGTAGCCCTTTGTTGTCAACTTTTGTGAGACCTATGGCTATGAAATATACATGTCCATGTCTCTTCAACCTATTAATCCAAGAAAATGACATCCACACTCCACTTAATTAAACTTAATTAAGTCTAATTAAGATAATTTTTTAATTCATAGTACTCTTTTTTAGAGAGGGAGTCTTGGCGTAACTGGTAAAGTTACTTCCATATGACCAGGAGGTCACGAGTTCGAACCGTGAAATAGTCTCTTTCAAAAATGCAGGGTAAAGTCACGTACAATAAGTCCTTGTGGTCCGATTCTTCCCCGTTCCCCGTACCCCGCACATATTGGGAGCTTAATGCACCAGACTCCCTTTTATAGTACACTACTAGAAATTCGCAAAACCCGACCGCGGTCTACCGACCACTTTTGGTTGGTCAAAAAACCGACCAAAGTCAGTCGGTTTTTCAAAACATTTTCTTTTTTAATTTTTTTTACGAAATCGTCCGACTTTGGTCGGTTTTTTTTGGCGCAAAAATGCGGGAACTATTTTTGAGTCCGCAAAATTTATTTTTTAAGAAACCGACCAACTTTGGTTGGTTTTTCGTTTAAAATAAATTAAAAATAATATTTAAAAAATCAACTGAAATTGGTCAGTTAATTCAGCCGGTTATTTTAAAAAATCGACCGAATTCGGTCGGTAATTTTATTTTTTAATAAAAACGACCGACATTGGTCGGTTATTTTCGTGCGAAAATACAATTAAAGTGTATAAATGAAATAAAAGACAGTCTTAAAACAAAATGCACCGATGGTCTAGTGGTAGAATAGTATCATGCCACAGTACAGACCCCGATTCAATTCCCATGATGTATTTTTTAATTACAAAATTAAAATACCGACCGACTATGATCGGAAAAAACCGACCAAAGTTGGTCGGTATGCCTTTCCGACATTCAAAATATTGACCACGAGTTGATAATCGCGTTTTGGACGGTTATTGGCCATTACCAACCTACTTTGGTCGATTTTTTTGGACTATTTTTCTCGAATTTTTAGTAGTGGTACTCCTTTTCATTAATTTATGTAATCTACTAATTTCTTTTAGTCCATTAAAAAAAGAATAATATCGCCATATGTATTATATACTCATAGTTTGAGTATAATCAATAACAAAAAGATTCATCTCCTAATTCCCACCCCTCTTTTTATATCTTTTTTGTAGCCTTTTGTTGTAAAGTAGACTAAGACTTGTCTCATAAAAGAGGTTAATAAAAAAAGGAGCAAAGCTAATTACGTACTAAGGAGTCATGTACTTTATACATTGCGTAGTTTCCTCCCACAAATGATTTCATTAATGGCGTCGTTTATGCTATGCACATCGTCAGCTTAAAGAATTCAAATAATATTTACAAATTTTTTTGAATAAAATAAATTACCTATTATAATAGATAAATTCTGATGCAATTTTTTTTATGTTGACGACGTGTATAACTTACAACTTGTTTGGATGGTTGTTATTCATCGTTTTATAATGTATATAATATAATCGTTGTGTTGTATTGTATTGTATCATTTTATAAATACAACGTTTGGATAGATTGTATTGTTTGTTGTTATTAAATGATATTTTGCTGTTTGGTTTAACTGTGTCGTACTATAATGTAACAGATAAGTATATTAAAATACCCTCAATTGTTTAAATATTAAATTTATCAAGAATTATGCATAAATATAATTTAAGAAAACCCCTTTCTACTAATTTATCATCAAATATGTCTTGTAATATATTGAGCAATTAAATTCATGCAAATTCTAATAAAACTAGTAATTTTACGTTGGAGTCGGAAGTGACAAGAGTTCTGGAAAAAAAAAGGTCGAAGACAAAATATGTTATATATAGGTGGGAGATTGGAGTTAAAAAAAAAAAAAGGTAAAGGGTTAAATTGGATTATGGAGTAATAAGTTATGGTATAATTGAAAAGAAAAAGGAGTCAGGTACTTTATACGTTGCGTAGTTTCCTCCAACAAATGATTTCATTAATGGCATCATTTATGCTATGCACATTGTCAGCTTAATTCAAATAATATTTACAAGAATTTTTTTTCTAAAATGCGAGACTTGTAATTTTGAGAATAAAATAAATTACCTATTATAAAAGATAAATTCTGATGCAAAATTTTTTATATCGACGATGTATATAACTTAAACTCAACCAAGATATGTGATCGCTTTCTAATTTATGCGACTTTTCACACATTTTCCCACAGCTAAAGTTTCTTATTTTTATTTTTTTTAACCTAAATTTCGCTCTTCTTTTGAAAGCCAATCCTTTGCTCTTTGACACCGAAAAAGATACAAAAAAAATTAAAGGTTAGCTCCATTATCAAAATTAACAATATAATCAAACCTAGTTACTAGTATCGGCTTTATCATTTAGTCTGTAATGAAACTTAAAAAGATTTAGTTATATACAAACTCAATGCCATTCAACTGATTATAACAAAGTCGTAAATCTTCAACATACCATATCAAGTTGTTGGTTATCTTGACATAATACAGTCAGACCTCTCTATAATAACATCCCTATATAACAATTTTTTCGGAACCAATTTTTTGTTATGTTATAATATATGTTCTCTATAATAGCACTTTGCTATAACATCCAAAAATATTCGAAACAAACGAGGCCGTTATAGAGAGGTTTGACTGTAGTACAATATATATACAATGCCGGTGCACGTAACATCAACTCAAAAAAGAAATGAAAAAGGGAGCTGAAATTTATGTAAATTAAACTTCTATATATGTTCTAATTCTATACATGCAAGATTACAACATTTCATTCTTAATTAGCATCTCTATGTATTCACAAACTTACCAAAAGATGTATGGAAAGTTAATTAAACCAAGCATCTACAACCTTACCAAAAAAAAAACTGTAGATTATCATAATCTGCTTTTTGCTGCTACAAAAGTGTGAAAATTCTTGAGTCGAACGATAAGAGATCGATCCATTAACATATATTTCAGTATGGTATTCGGTATATAAGGTTGTTGATTGATGATTTCGTAGGACAGACTTCCAAATGTTCTTGTTCATCTCTTTACGAGTACCAATTCATGCCAGTAACTTGATTATAAGGTTGTCGAAATACGACTCCATCACTAAGAGATCCCAGTACTTGATTTTGAGGAAGTTGGCTCAAGAAACTGTTCTGTTCATCTGGTCGTGTAATATTCATGTTTAATCCATTGTCCAATAAGTTCTCTGCTAAGAACCTTTTTGCTGATGGAGAACTCGCGTTATGATCCTCGTTCCAGTACAAACCTGCAGGCAATGGCCGCTTTGAAGGGAGGACACTACTCGATATGGACCCAACGTTGTTGTTGTTGTTGTTGTTGTTGATGATCATATTGCTAGTGTTGTTATTAATAATTCCTTCATACATATTTTGTTCAAATGGAGATATTGAGGTTGCTATACATTGTGGTATTGATGATCCCATTATATCATTCATATCATCCCTCTCGTGATGATCTATTGGCCTTTGTGTATTATTTTTCTTGTAAATCCGACACAAAACCCAATCATCTAACTGCAAAAAATACAACATATAGTACAGTACTATAAGAAAAAAAATATGTGAAGAAGTAACACTACTAGCTCGTGAAACATTAATCATATCATTTGAACAATATATGATCGAATTTTAAGAAAATTCACTTGAAGTTAGTTGAAGTTGAGGAGAGTATTTGGAAGAAATGTAGTCGAGGCGGACCCAGGATTTGAAAGTAACAGTGGCACCACTATTGAATAAAAAATTGAGAATGCTGGAGTGGAAATCGAACCCAAACAACACACTAAAAGTCAAGTTGCCCCTCAAATTGACTAATGCAACGGCATATGCCTTGAGTCTTAGGGTACCAATCAAAATATATACATGTTATTTTATATATATGCATATAGGTCCATCTCTGCATGTAGTATCATTAGGATAGCAATTTCATTTGGATAAAAAAGTATGTAGTAGAATGATTTACGATTGAAAATCATTATGTCACTTGAAATACTTCTCAAACAACTTTGCCGATATTTACTGTATTTTAAATGTAGAAGTTCAATAACAAACTATAGTATTTAATTAAAAATACTGAACTTTAATATTTCTAAATAATACGAGTATAGCAGCACCTTAGAACGACATAGCCTTAAAAGTGACGGGCGAGGTTCAAACGAGGAAAGGATTACTATGGATACCTAGGCTCCCAGAGACGAGGACTACAATAACAATAACAATTGCGCCTCATTTTCAAACAAGTTGGGGTCGGCTAGTATTTCTAAATGCTGAACTTTTTCTTTTTTCTTTTTTGTTGCCAATAATGGAGAAATTAAGTAAAAGTTTGAAATTGGAATTTACTGATCATGATGAAATTAAGACAAAAAATACTGACCCTCAAAGATCCTTTTTTGTTGGCGATATCACAGCCAGGGGGCTTGTTATTTGTTTTATTTTCTGTAATTCTATATTCATGCATAATCCAATTAGTCTTCACTCCTTTCGGTGGTTTTCCGCCGTAGAAGACGAGAGCTTTTTTAACCCCAACTTTTTTATTTCCGCCGGCGGTAAACACCGGCTTGTCGGTTCCGGTAGCCTTCCAGTAACCCGACGTCGCCGCTCGGTTCGGCCTCGCTCCATTAGGGTATTTCCGATCCCTTGGACTGAAAAAATACCATTCTTGTTCTCCAAAGTTTGCCTTAGCTGCATCAAACACCCCGAAAATACTCAAGACGAAAATAAAAGTAGGTAGAAGCGGATTTAAAATTTAAACTTAATGAATTCAAGACCACTAATTTCCTTTAAAATATGGGTCCAAAACTTAATATGTAAACTAGTTTCTAAATTTTTTCACATATATATTTATAGTCCAAACTAAAAAAACCACTCATCAGTAGGCTGCCTACATCATATACTCTAGAGTGCGGTTTCTCGAACCCTGCTTGAACACAAAATGCTTTGTGCATCCAATTACCCTTTATCAACGGTTGAATCCGTTTGTAAAATGGTAAAAAGGGTACAAAAATTGTTTGGATCACAAGTTCAAATGCCTGTTATGACATTTTTATATTTTTTAAATCCCCTTGTGTAAATTTGTGACTCGGCCACTAAATTGAACCCATACCTGATCGTAGTTCCTCCTTGGCAAGTTGGCTACAGAAGCTTTATTGACAACGACCGATGTAGATTGAAAAGGAAAAAATAATTGACAGCTTTTTGTTTTTATTATTATAGGTAGAATAATTGGGAAATGAAAATTAAAGAATAAGAAGAAGAAAAAGAAACAGTAGTAAAATATATACCAGGAAGTTCCCACGGGTCAAACTTATAAAGATCAACTTCAGCAATAATATCAACGGGAAGAGGAGCAGACGCGGCTTTCTTCTTAAGGTAATGAACGACGAGTTCTTCGTCGGTCGGGTGGAAGCGGAAGCCCGGCGGGAGCTGAGGCTGCGGCGGCGGAGTACCAGTAGATGAATCGTTAGTACTCTCCATAAATTCAACTATTGATGATCAAGTTAATATTTAGTAGTACTTGATTGTAAGAAGAAACAATAACAAGAGTACAGAGTACGACGTTGTTAATTCGAATTGTACAACGTTGTTAATTAGGTTTGAAAATTTGGGATTTTTTTGGAAGAAAGAAATTAATGGCAATGGAGGAGGTGGTAATAGTAATAGTAACAGTAGAGAAATCACAAAGAAGAATAAGATGGAAAATTGTTGGCTAAGCCCCACACCCTTCTTCCTCTTATATGGTATATGGGACCACTGAATTTACGATAATGCCATTATATCGGAATTTAACTTTTATATACGGGACGGGAGGGTGTCAATAGTTTGATTCAGCCGGTTATTTTATAAAAATACTAATACTTTGGTTATTTTATTATGTATAATCAAAATTAGATATTTCGAAACTGTCTCAATCATGTCGGTTTCTCTTCGGTATCGGTATGATTTGATTAATTTTCGATATTCTTTTAAATATCATGTAAAATTTACCAGTAGAAGTAGAATACAATAACATATGTTCTTTTATAGGACGTAACAAAATTCTGTAAACATTTTTACTGTTTAAAAGGTGATGAATTAAAAAAAATGAAAGATGGCTAGAGTATAGATCCATAAAATTTAAACTTACAGTATAAATATATTTTCTACATGTAAAATTTATTCGATACGATTCTGTATTTATTCTTATAAAATAAAAAACCTACCTTAATTATCCGTGCGATTATAAATTTATATAAAAACCTAAAAACCTGTTCGGTGCAGTACGATTTAATCGATTTAATCGGTTTTCGAATATCCATTGACATTACTACGGGGAAGTATACAGAATTTTTATGTTACGTACTACTTTTGTTACGACGGTTATATCCAAATCAATTTACTGGCACCTTAACTAATTTGTTGAACAGTTTATTATAACTCACAAGCAATGGCAGAGACAACTTTCGTTAAGGAGATTCAAAATATTCTCGTAGGAGTTCAAAAATTTATACATAAAAAGATTTTTATCCATATATATAGTATAATTTTTGAACGAATGGATTTGATTAAACTCCTCGACAAATATGTCTCCGCCATTGCAGTCACAAGTAAAAGTGTGAATAAATCTGCTCAATAAAGTTGGAGAAGACATAAAAGGTGTTGTTACTCATTGTCTCAACTATTGAGTCATCCTTTCGAGAATTTAAGGTTAATTATTTATAGTAAACATGTGTTGATAGCTGAGAAACGCAGCTAAATAACTTGATATATAGAACTTGAATTACTATATCAATAATATTGTAAATATTTTTAATATTTGTAGATATAACAAGAATAAGAAATTTAGGAATTTGTTTCATCACATCCTCTTCACATGATCAATGTAAACAAAACATCCCTACCAAATTGAGCCAATATTCGGGAGAAATTTTTTAGTTTGTTTCAATTTGCATAGTTTAATTGAAGGAAAAATAGTCATGAATGTTGCAAGTACCAAATTAAAGAAAAAGTACATGGAATGACTTCCATTTCCAATCTTCCTATCTAAAATTGGCAGCCTTAACTAATTGGACGGCTTGTGAATGGTCATCTCTTTGTTTCTTCCTTTTAAGTTTTTGTTGGTTATACGAATAAAGTCCAATATTAATAGTTAAAAAATTGGTAGCATACATATAACATGTGCGAGATCTTTCGAAAAAATTGGATGGGTTGCTCAAAGCTGACGTACAATATCATACTATGTTAGGAGTAACTTTGGATTGATTTAAACCTACAACTGATATCAGAGCGCAAGTTCAACGGGAGTAGTATGGTAATGGCGGAGTGATGGTGCGGAGCTCGGTTTGCTCACTCTTACGAGCTTGGAGGCGGACACACAAGAAAAAGCTAGTTGCGAGTTTCGGTTGCCATAATACTCTAACAATGTGGGTTGCATATAGTGAATCTCGAAAATAGACCTGTAGATTGTGGTAATAGGCTACATGGAACTTAGTTCGAAGGGAAAACCTATGAATATGGTAATGTGCCACGTTGAACTTAGTTCAAGGGGTAGATTATTGGGTGTGCGAATAATGTCCCATACTTAGCAGCTAAAAATATTGGGAGCCCATATACGAGGTGTAGGGATCTCTTAATGGCACGAGGCCTTCGAGGAAAAACGTGCAGGTTTGGTTCAAAGCGGAGAATATCGCAACATAGTAAGAGTATCTTTGGACCGTTTTAACCCAATAACTTTAAATACCCAAGACAAATTGGAGATCAATTTAGGATTTAGATCATGTGCGTTCAGAATGAGTATGATTGAGTCATAAAAGAAATTAGAAATCCCTCATATTTTTGACTATTCTTTTTCTCGGAGAAAAAGATTTTGGCTTCTATAAATTGAGGATATTTCCTTCTCATTTAGTGACATCCATAATATAATCCCTTAGGGATTTAAGAGTCTTATTTAGGGATTTTCTTTTTAAACAAGTATTAGCTGGTCACTTGCGTGAAACTCTTTACCTCTTTGAGTGAATTTTGTAGAATGTTCTCTCGATATTTATTACTCTCTTTTATAAAATAAAAATGAAAGTTAACTGATCGGACCACGTTCAATATTTATGTTTTTTTTAAATATATTTCTTTTTTATTATTTAATTTATTATTGTTGAAGATATACTTTATTAGCTTACGCAAAACATCTAATTATTTCGATCTTCTCTAGGCTTGTATCTACGTAGCATACTACCTATTGATATGACCAAGGAGCAAAGTGAATGTTTTTGATGAATAAGAAAATCAAAAAATAGGTGTGATCGAGTAGGGACAAGGCCCCATAAAACCGTTGGCTTAGGGTGTGACCCAAAAATCTTGCACGGTTTCCTAAGATGCTCCTGTCCTAATAAAGTATGGTATGAATTTAATGGAATTTTGACTCTAGAGAGAGGCGGGAGATATTAAGGGATTGAGCTAAAGAGTAGTACGTATTCACACGAACTCAGTAATTTTTTGTGTAAAATTTATATTAGTATTAAGAAAATTTGTTAAATATATATAAAAATTTAAGTACGATATCAAGAACTAAGACGAGTTATAAATTTGACAATAATTTTATAGTATAAACTTCAATTTCAGATTCCGATTATCTGGAAGTATGAGTGGGCTCTAAATGCTGAATTTTTCACCGACCAGGCTTGCATTTCCTGTCAATTCTTGAGGTCACATGACCTTTCTCATCCCTGCTTTTGTTTATACTTGTCCCTAAACAATTTTTAGAGTTACTATTAGAAAAGTGCATTCACCTTCAAAATAAAGGTTATGGATTCAGAATTTTAAGTTGATAAGTCGAAAAATCATTGCAGATATGCATTAACTTTTTGTGGTAAGAAATGTTCATATAAGTTATTTTAAAATTTTAACTATTGGTATATAACTTTTCTTGTCAGAATAAGTGTCCCTTTGACACACGCGTTAAAAAAATCATTCGAAAACATTAATGATCCGTTTGATCATAGATTTTGACAGCTTGTATTTTGAAAGAAATATTTGAAAACAATATTTGTTCATGGATATGATCAGTGTTTGAAAATAAATTTGGAATTTTTTCAAGTTCTTAGAAACTGATTTATGGCCGTTTTGGGTGAAAATTTCTTTCCGCTAACAAAATTTCATCTTCTCTTCAAATAAAATGCATTTTTAAACACAATTTTAACTTTTAAAAATTATTTTTTAACACAATTTCATAGACTCGATTTTCAAGTTTCAACTGAATCTATGCCCAAACAGTAGCAGATATAGTGCTAAAGTGATGAGTTCAATTGAACCCATAACTTTCGACGCGGATATAATTTATAGGTAAAAATTCGTTAAATTTATAAAAAAAATAGAAGATATGAACCCATAACTTAAAAATATAATTGATTCAATATTAAAAATTATAAATATTGAACCCATAAAATTTAAATCTGGTATCCACCTCTGTGTCCAAATGCTAGCTAATTATAAGGGTTACTTATTTAAATTTACTCATAACACTGCTTATACTAAAAAGGAAGTAGATAATAAAGAGCAGCTGAAGAAAGAAGGGAAAAAAGGTAAAAGATGCATACGAATATTATAAGGAGGTGATTAATTAATTTATTGTTGATTGTAGTATTTTATGGATTTTTTTCCTGTGGAAGTCGATCTCCAGCAATCACAACCTGACTCATCACCGACAAGGGTTGTGGTAGAGTGGTAAGTATTCTTTTATCCTTAACCAGAGGTTTTCGAGTTCGAACATCTGGGTAAGGAGACACCTTTATTAGGGAGTGTTTTACCCCCAATGTGGGACTTCCTGAAGCAAATTCGGATTAGTCGGGCCCCGATGTGGTACCGAATACCCAATGAGAAATAAAACAAAGAAAACCGGAGTCATCGATATTGAGGGATCCTTATGACGTGGACGTAACTCCCTTTATTCGCGGCCTGAAAATCTCTTAGATGTAGAATTTGATCTTTGCTACTCAAAACCCGAATCGTTTCGAGTCGAGGCGGGCTTATGTATCACATTGAGAGGTTATCAGACCCCGTAAACTTAGATAGAAATTTTATATATGTATGTGTATACTTTGAAAACAATTATATAAATAACTTGTCAACTAGAACACTAAAAACTTTTAGAAGGCACCAGTTGAGCAGAATACTGATGCTTCCGCCGCGTCAAAATCTTGGGTCCGCCTCTTATTTCAGTACAAAGAAATGAGGTACATTTCAATATCCATAATGATATTTATATAGGCTAGCAATAGAATTTTGGGCGGGGAATTAATTAATAGATTAATGAGCTAATTAGCACCCCTTACGAGTGAATAAGGACAGCTCGATGCACTAAGCTTCTGATATGTGCGGGATCCATAAAAGGATCGGACCACATTGATGAAGTGTGTCAGCTAACTAAGGTTCAGCTCATATGAACATATCAAATCTATGTATAAGAAGATCAGAACAACTATGATATGGCATGTTGATTTGGTAACGATAAATTCAAAGGGGGTCTGAATTAGGCTAATCAGTCCATGTGATAATCAAGTAGTTTTTATAAAAAGAACAAAAACTGGGAGCTGACGTGCATGAATATCTTGACACATTCTTTAGATAACAAGAATGAATTCCCCTGTTGATCTGTCTCTAAAAATTCAGTAAATATCTAATTATTCATTGGAATAAGTTAACAACATTAACGATGACTATTATCGTTTTCCAAATTAAAGTCTTTCATATGTTCCTTTAGTTTTATAAGATAAGATTCCCTAGGTTGGAAAAGTGGGATTTTAGTGTACAGATCTCTCTATAACAATACTTCTCTATAAAAATCAAGTTTTTTCAGAATTAATTTTTATTTTATATTATAATATATTTTTTCTATAACAACACTTCGCTATAACATCTAAAAATATTCGGAACAAACGAGGTTGTTATAGAGAAGTTTGACTGTACTAAGAAAAAGAAAAAAAGGTCGTCGGTACATAAAACATCCCGCATTTATACAGGGTCTTGGGGAAGGTCCGCACTTCAAAGTGTGTGATGTGGACAACCTACCCTAACACAGATATTAATGGTTAATTACTTCCACAACTTAAACCCGTAACATATAGGTCACGAAAAAAACTTTACCATTACTCCAACATTCCCGTTTTGTTGCACGAAAGAAAGATAGACGTTTTTGGGGTATAATTGGTATAACAAAAAATATTTTTCGTGGAAAATGTTTTCCAAGAAAATATTTTGTTGGAAAAGAAATCTTATTCATTTTTCGGTGTTTGGTACGCAAATTAAAGAAAATATATAAGTTCTCAAGAGTATTCATAAATAATTTAGATACAATAAACATGAAGCCCTAAACTTTCGAACCAACAACCTTCCGAACCCACAAATTTCATAAACTTCCGAACCGCTAAACTTTCGAAACCGTGAAATTTCGGACCCATGAACTTTATAATTTCTAAACCTGTAAACTTCCAAACACATAAACTTCCGAACTCATAACTTTAGAACTTATAAAATTTTGAACCTGTAAACCGAAAGATGAAAAAACTAAAACTGAAAATATATAAAAAATAATTTTATTTTTGGAGGGGGTGG